>JAFISE010000001.1:449438-716226 GCA_022560025.1 Stagonosporopsis chrysanthemi
AGAGAGAGAAGAGAGAAAAAAAGAAGAGGGGGGGGGAAAGGAAGGAAAAAGGGGGGAAGGGGGGGGGGGGGGGGGGGGGGGGGGGGGGGGGGGGGGGGGGGGGGGGGGTTACATGCGGCTTCCACGTACATCTTTTTGCGCAACTCCATCTCCCAACGCCGAACGCCTTGCTATCTTACATAGAGGAAAACACAATGAGACCGATCTCTCGACCCAAACACCCCTCCGAACAGTCGTGCTTCATGCTGCAGGTCCCGTTTTGTCCCATCCTTGTGTCAAGGCTTCGCACCTTCTGCCATTGATTTGAGCAAATACCTATGAGACATACTAGTGTTCGATGCGACCTTTTTCTACTCTTCGGTTGGCGACCAAAGGCGTTGTTCGAAAGATGCTGGTGATGGATAGGCGACGATAACGGAGACGCCGCTCCTAGCGTGTCTTTGACCCAATGTTCTCCCCCACACCTCCACCTTTCCTGCATCTCGGAAGTTCCTCACGTGCATCGCAATTTTAAGGGATCAGCATGTCACGTCGCCGCGATTGCGTCGACAACTGTACTAACACCTCACTCATTTCATCTTTGACAGCGTTCTCAAACCCCAGAACAGATAGCAGCAGTCATGAGCGAATACCCTCGGCCAGACTTTGTCCGTGATGGGCTGAATTGGAAGTCGTTGAACGGTCCATGGTCATTCTTGTTCGATGATGATGATGTTGGTCTGGTGCAAGGCTGGCATCTTGAAAGCCTCCCGGCTGAGGTTACCGTCAAATCTAGCCGCAGCCCCTCCGATTCAAAGGCCGCGAACGACGCCCAGAGCATCACCGCCAAGATCGCCGCAGGCACCCAAGAGCTCATTCAAGGCAACCAGCATAAGAGAGGGGAAACTACAACACACAAAAAGCGTGATATTCAGGTTCCTTACGTATTCCAGTGCCCCGCATCTGGCATTGAAGAGAAAGGCGTTCATGAGGTAATCTGGTACGAAAGAGATATCACCGACCCACGAACAGACCAGGAAAAAGAGAAAAGAACCCGCGTACTGGTTAGGTTTGGTGCAGTCGACTATGAGGCTAAGGTCTGGTTAGGCGGGCACTTTGTTGGTGGCCATCGCGGAGGCCACGTTCCATTTGATATCGACATCACAGATGAGATCGCGAAAGCATCACCGCAGCGACTCACTTTACGTGTTTATGACTCGGCCTATGATTTGACGCAACCGAGAGGCAAACAGTATTGGGGCGCACAGCCCGAAAGCATCTTCTACACACCCAGTGGAGGCATTTGGCAGAACGTCTGGCTTGAGGTCGTTCCTTTTGTACGCATTGGGGATAGTAGCCACGGAACAGTACTGAGAAGTAACGATATCAAATCAGGAAAGCTACATGCCGATGTCAGAATCCTCGATAGACCGGCTGGTCACAAGTACAGCGTGGAGCTGGAAGTCAGCCTCAAAGGCACCCATGTGAGCAAAACGGAAAAAGTCGACCTGCCTCGCGAAAGTGGTCTCGTATCTTTGGATGCCGACATGGCGCTTTCCAAAGACGCCAAAGATAAATTAGGCGAGTCCGTTCTAGAGTCATTTGATGATGTCCGCAACAACGTCGTGCTTTGGTCTCCAGACGACCCGACTTTGTATGACATCGAGATACGCCTTTACGATGCTACCTCCAAGCTTGTCGATACAGTTAGGACGACGACAGGCATGCGCAGTTTGTCTTGGGATGATGGTTTATTCCGGATCAACAACAAGCCACACTTTCAAGCGCTGTTCCTCGACCAGGGTTATTGGCTCGACACGTTTATGACACCACCCTCCTCCGAAGCTTTGAGAACGGACATCGAGCTAGCTCAGAAGATGGGGTTCAATGGCTGCCGTAAGCATCAAAAGGTCGAAGATCCAATATTTCACTACTGGGCAGACCGCTTAGGCTTCCTTGTATGGGGAGAGATGGCGAATGCATACGCCTTCAGCGCTGAGTATGTCGAACGCTTCGACCAGGAGTGGCGTGAAGCCGTCCTGCGAGACATCAACCACCCTAGTGTCGTGGCGTGGACCCCTGTCAATGAGAGCTGGGCGTATACCGACCTGGCGAACAACCAGACGCACAGAGATCACATCAAGAGTCTCTACTACGCAACCAAGGCTCTCGATCCAACGAGACCCATCAACGACAACTGCGGATGGGAGCACGTTCAGACAGACCTTACCACTTTCCATGACTACTCTGACGCTGATGCTTTGACGAAGACGTGTGCCAGCGTGGAAGGCATCCTCGGCCCCAAAGCGAACCGGCCCATGTTCCTTTCAGCTATTGACAAGGTCCCTGGATCGAGTCACAACGATAGTGCGCCGGTGATCTGCACGGAGTTCGGCGGCATCAACATCGCCAGAGAGGCTGCGGGATCTGATAGTCAGCGCGACTGGGGATACACAACTGCAACCGATCCAAAGGATCTGCTGAGACGAATTGAAACGATGATGACAGGTATTGCCAATCCGGGTCTTATCGGTGGCTTTGTCTACACGCAACTCACGGATATCGAGCAAGAAGTCAACGGTCTATACACACCAGATCGTAAGCCCAAATTGGACGTAGATGCAGTCAGGCAGATTGTCGAGGATATCAGAGAGAGCTACTACCAGATGCATACGCATTAGGTACTTTCGTTGTTTTATTCAATGGCTACATGATCTCCTCACTCTTCACGATAGTAGCGAAAATGTCGCCCAACTCTGCTAATGTTACCTTGGTGAGCTCTTCCCCCTTAACACCAGGAATGTCGCGATCGCCAATACCGTCCTCAATGACAACCACGTCGTAGCCCCTCTGGCTAGCTTGCCTAGCTGTAGTACTGACACAGACATGAGCCATGTAGCCGGTCAGCACAACCTTCTTGATGCCCCAGCCCTTCAGTACTTCATCGAGGTGTGTCTCGGCGAAAGACCCCGGGTGAACCTTCCAGATCAGCTCCTCGCCATCTTTGGCCTTCAGAATATCGAACTCCTCGGACAACGGCGTGTTGGGAGTGAAGATTGGAGCACCATCAGGCGTCTTGTGGAGGATGTGAATAATCTTGCCGTTGGCGGCGCGATACTTCTCGAGCAGGGAAGCAATGACTTTGCCACTGGCTTCGGCATTGGTGACCTTCAAGAGGCCAGAAGCGTACTCGTTCTGGGCATCGATAATGAGAAGGGCAGAATCGGTAGGTGAAGCAGTAGAGGGTGGAACATCAAGTAGCTGACGGAATGAAGCGGCCATTATGAGTACGCGGTTTTGTGCAGATCTGATGTCGTGAGGTTTAGTCTGAGCCTGGGTGGCCACCTACGGGAATATATACTTGGGTGTCTGGCCTGCCGAGGTAAGAGGCGGCTTCTTGCTTTGAAATATCTCTCCACTTCACTACTCCGTAAAGACATCCAAAACTCAGGTTCATACATGCTGGAAAAGGTAGCGTCATCGCTAGCCAATCACAGCGAGCATATGTTAATGCTAGTCGACCCAAATGCGGCAGTTTCCTCCGTGCACGGTCATATCTGTAAGCGCAGCGGAAGACACCGACGCACCTTAACTCATCATGTCGGTCGACCCAGAATATGCACCGAGTGCTTTCGCTGACTCTGAGCCTCTCAACCTGTTCACGCATAAGACGCTGAGGATATAGAACATAAGTGGCCCTATGAGGGGAAAGAAGCATGACGTATGCCACGATTGTAGGCAACGCAAGATTGGGGTACGAATCGACAATGTTCTCTCTGATACATGATTCTGATTTGCATAAGTGTGATGGATCCATACCGGCATGCAGCCCATGTCAATTGACAGGGCGCGCCTGTCGTGGCTACCTGCAGGACTTGGTCGTCTTTCATCACAAGCCCGTCTCTCACCATCCTCGCTCAGGGAGGAAACCAATCTGTAGGACTACTAGTTCCAGGAACGATGACACGAAATCACCACCAACATTAGTTCCAACACGTTCTGCTAGTAGTGTATTGGCACGCGACCGCCAACAGCTCACGTGGGAAGAATGCGTCGCTCTACTAGTACAGCACTATATCCCAAGAGATGAGATACCCTTTCTCTTGCATGTAGAACCTTCAAAATCCAGGATTTGCGGTGGCTGGGTCCAAGCTCTGCCACATGTCAGTCAGGAACATGCGGACTTCAAACATGTCGTTTTGCCCGCTGTCCAGGCACTTACAATGTCTATGATGGTGAATGGTACAGACAAACGAAAGGAATATCTCGATACGTACGGTATTGCTCTTGAAGGCATTCGGGCAATACTGGATAGTTCTGCAAAGGCTGTCGGTCCAACTGTAGCAATTGCCAGCATGTGTCTGGCACTGTCAGAGGTATGCTTAACTGTGCCTTTCTCATGAACTGAGGCATGAGCTTACACAACCGTAGGTGCTAGTACCGACAAGAAATGATGGCTACAAGACCCATTTACGTGGGGTGACAGCGATGATGCAAAGTCGTAGTCCATCTGCCTTTGTGAATGGGGTCGCTCATCTCATGTTTGTTGGAGTTCGACCCCTTATGGTAGGCAGTACTCCAAACGGTGATTTACAATTTCATTGATATACCCAGATCCTTGATTCTATTATCAGGCAGAAGAAGACTTTTCTGGAGGACGAACAATGGCAAGACATACCTTTCTCCGTGCATCGTTCCTCTTGCATGCAGCAGCTACTGGGGCATGCTACTGTTATTCCTTCATTGCTTGAGGCCATGAAAGATAAACAAGCTGATCCACACACTATACGATGGGGCTTTTCGAAAGCTCTTAGTGTGCTCCAGAAGTGGGAAGAGCAGTTTGTGAGCGAGGGCATGATGTACAGATCCGTCGCTCCGAGTGACTTAGATCTGTCGACCAACATGCAGCTTCTGCCCAACCCCTGCTTTGAATTTGCCGACGTATCCCAAGCAAATTCCCTGAGCCATTGTTGGGCATTTCGCATAGTATGCTTGCTGCAGCTCTCGCAGTTGGAGAGTGTATCAGCTGGGGAAGAGAGCACGGTTTCCGCTTCGAACCACAAGCATCACAAAGGAATCAAGCGACTCTGCGATATGGTTTGCCGGGCACTTCCATATCTGCTACAGAAAGAGATGCGGTGCTATGGTTCAATGTCTGCTGGGTTCCCGTTGCACATGGTCTCAGAAAGTTTGCAGACTCTGCGACCGGAACACTGTGACTTCAGCATCTGGCACGAAGCAATCAAAAAACAGATGCGATCACAGAGAATCGTACTGTATGAAGAGATGGTCGAGACCGGTGCGCTACATTAAGCAGCCAAGGCTCCCGCATCTCGCAAGATTCAGCGCTAGTTTATCAATCGCACATTAGAGGTAGCGGTCAAATCCACTTACTACAGGTGCAACAACGAACAGCGCTATCGAGATGGCGATAAAGGCTTCCACGTCCTGTGTAGTGCACTTGCGATTGAAACCACACGCACACTCTTCCTCCTGAAGACCGCACCTATACATGGAAGTCTGCCTGACTATTTGATTCATTCGTGCCCAATCTGTTGCTGAAGCAGAGGATCTAGTTCTCTTTACATGATTTGTGGTTCGTAGGGAATATCTCCCTTTCAGATGATCCATCTTCAATCTCATAAGGATCATGGGTCCCTCGATGTTGCAATTCCCAGCCGCTGTGACGACGTGTTGTTGACGGCTGTGTTGCCTCGGTGTCGCCGATCAAAGTGGGTGCTACGTGTTTCAGAAACAGCCGCATAGTTGGGAGCGTGCCAGTGATGACAATCATACTGGCTTCAATCAGACTGAGAAGCATAGTTAGTGGGAATTCCTCAAGCGACCGAACGCAAGGAGAGGAGGCGACAATAGTCAAGTTTATCGGATGAGGACTTACATCCATAGGCTGGGATAGACAGTGTCCCACGATGAGTCTTTTGTCGTCAACATTCGAGGTAACAAAGCCATACGCACAGCGCTGGTGATGCATGTACTGGGTCACTGTCAGCTTAAGAATTTGATAGAACAATGTAAATCGTACATGAACCCTACACTGAAAAGTAGCACCAACATCACTTTTCGCGATCTTGACATCTGCAATCCCAAGACCATAGGAATGGGCAGGATTATCACCATAAGGTCGGTGATGATGTTGAGTGCTGCAGTAGCAATGTACAGAGCCCCTTTGTTCAGACATTGGCCTTCTATCACTGTGACGTCGATGTTTTTTGCGAAAGGTTTGCAAGCTGCGAGCAGCGATACGACAATGCCGAGGCAGGATCCGATGACAACGAACATGGTGAAGAATACACCAGTTCGAAATCCTGTGGCAGGGTTTATGTTCAGATACAAGCAGAGAAACGATAGCTTGGCGAAGGCGAGAGCGGGCGAAAAGAGGACTGTGGTAGTCAATGTGATCTGTTTTGTGGCATTCAGTGAACAGCACAATCACACTTGAAGTTGGAAAGTCTTACCTTAGCAATGGTATTGAGCTGGTGTCCGGTGAGCTCCCAGGCATGTATCCCGATTAGACCAGCAGGTGCACGATCTAGATACTCATTGTCAGGGTGTTGTTTTGGAAGTACCGTGACTGAGAAGAGATCCACTTACAGACAATGAGTGATTGTACAGGCATGGAGAAGATCTGCAGCAAGCCTTCAGCTACGGTCATTGATGATTGGGGTGTATAAAGTCCCATTAGAAACTTACCCACGCAAGTAAAAGGCACCCTCGAGCAAACATGTTAGCTAACCTCATGCAAGAAACTCAACTGAGACTCACAATCATCAGAAGCCATTTTCTTGACCAACACGACCTTTGTGTACGCGCGAATCAACAGTAAAGTCGTCGCAATGACCATTCCTATGATTCCAACCCAGGTGATGACAGCCTCACCGCGCCGCTGCGGATTTTCAAGATCCACGACATAACCCACTGGTGCAGGCACGATGGGTAAGTTGAGGTCTACCATCTTCGTGTGAGTGTGTTTGTACTGAAAGAAACTCTATGAAGCCAAAGATGTTTTGAAAAGCTCGCCGTCTTTCGTCACCAATGCGGAGATCACATCAATTTGAGGTCGGTCAACATGGGACATTTAAGCCAGGGCGCTGGGTGGGAGAGCCCCAGGGACCTGGTAACTCCCGAGGGACTGCAGGTTGGACGCCCCAAGATATCTCTGTGCCGCCCTGCTGGAATGGTAAGGCGTTGCTGGGCGGCACTGAAGCATGCATGCACAGTACATCACCCTCCTCAGCCTTCATATATTTCAAAGGTGGCAAATACTGTCTATAGAGGGCCGATATCAATGTTAATCATACCTCATGCAACGCTTCGCTCAAGTTGATATACAACAATACCTACATGTCGAGGCTAAGTCAGAGGCTCAGGTGGCAGGAGCGGCTAGGTAAATTTCGATCGTCAATCCTGCCCACCGTCTCAAAAGACCTTCCATCGGTTGTTAGGGAATTTAAAATACGGCTTGCGAGTTGAATGTACAGCAGGATCGTAAAAGCGGACATAATGTTGGCTAGCGCAACGCTGTGAAGTAGGGCAAGGTCAGCACGCGAAGGAAGCGAATCGGACCGAATTACTGAGCAGGAGCCATCGTTGCCGTTACCGCATACACGCCCATTGGCCTTCGAAATAAGCCAACTTGTCCATTTTGATAAGATGGTTAGAGTGACCATGCTGTCTGATCTGGGCACATGCTTTGGTTCGCCACGGGCCTTACCGTTGACGGAAGCTCGGTAGCCCAGCCCAAATGGAAATAGCTTGTTCTTACATGGTCGTGTTCTCCGACACCTTCGACTGCATTCCCCACTCTTTGAGATAAAAACGACGAAGATGTTCGCCGTCCCGTGTGCGGGACAGTTGTCTGACACTCGGCCTTATGTCTGGATTGTTAGTGCAGGGGCGAGTTTTGCTCAGTCATGAACAAGCTAGGCATCACGCATGCGCAATCTCACTGACTCAATTAATGGATTCCCTGCTCTTCCGTAGGCTATCTGGTCGCCATGCACCACTTGGATCATAATATTTAGAGCGGCACAGCCCAGTTGCTTTCTGACTTTCTCCTTTGAGCACGTCGGAGGTCAATTATTGCTCATCCAGGAAGCATTCCAGCCCGTCGTTCAGCCCGTCATGTTTCGTCTGAGCTTTGCCGTGCTCTCAGCAGCTCTTCTTAGCGTCTCATTTGCTCAAAATGAGTCCGAGATTGAGTCTACAATTCAATCGCTGTTCCCGAGTTACTGTGTGAGTCGCCATGTACCAACATTGTGTTGCTTTTCTCATTTTCCCCAGTGTACAGTCCTAACCTTCAGCTCTGTATCAAGGCAGGTAACCTATCCTGGGCAAAGCGCTTACGATGCGAGTATTGCATCGTACTTCGACGGCAAAAGCAGGCTGGCGCCGAAATGTATCGTCCAACCAAAAACAGCGGAGGATGTCTCCACGATCGTCAAGGTCCTCACATCCGCAAGCTTGCTAAAGCCTTGCCAATTTGCTGTACGATCTGGTGGGCACACCCCTATTCCGGGGGCTAATAACGTAGATGGTGGCGTCACTATCGACTTGCTGAACATGAACGAGACCACCTATAACGCAAACACCAAGGTAGCGAGTATCTTGCCGGCTGCAAGATGGGGCTCGGTCTACGATACCCTCGAGCCGTTGGGACGTATGGTGGCCGGGGGTCGCGGCTCTACTGTCGGTGTTGGTGGCTTCCTGCTCGGCGGTGGCATCTCGCACTATGCTCCTCGTGTGGGTTTATCCTGCGACAACGTTCTGAATTTTGAGGTCGTTCTTGCTAACGGCCGCATCGTGAACGCCAACAAATCCACAAATGCTGATCTCTTCACTGCCCTCAAGGGCGGTAACAGCAACTTCGGTATTGTGACACGTTACGACATGGAAACGTTTGAAAAGGAAGACCTTTGGGGAGGCATTGTCTCCTGGCCCGCATCTACCGTCGATCAGCACTTCAAGTCATTTGTCAAATTTGGCCTGAATCCAAACAGGGACCCAAATGCTGCTCTGATAGTCTTCCAGGGTTACTCGACAGCAAATCCCACCAATGTCGTGCGGGCTGCTTTCGATTACACAAAGCCAGTGGCTCGCCCCGATGCTTACAAAGAGTTCTTCGCTGTCAATAACACCCTCACCGACACGACCAAGATACAGCCAATGAGTGCCATTGCTGCCGAATTTGGAAGCGACACAACGAAGAGGTGGGCTCATCTGACCTTATTAACACGATGCCTTCATTGACCTAACATGCCCAGGGTCCAATTCCGTACTCTCTCCTTCAAGCTTGATCTCGCTACACTTCAAGAGACAGCTCGTCTCTACAAAACCATGCTCGTAGAACTACAAGCAAAGGCGTCCGGTCAGTGGCGCGTGTCCTGCCTGAGTCAAGTATGGGCGACTAGCTACACGTCCAACAGTGCCGCCAGAGGTGGTAATGTGCTCGGTATGGAGCGCTACACTGAGAACTTTGTCATGTATCAGTCGTATCTCTCTTGGTCCGAGGCCAAAGACGATGAGCTCTTCATTGGCCTCGGTAAGCAGCTGACGGATGGTATCCAGAAGTTTGCTGTCGATAAAGGCACTGCAGTGGAGTATCTGTACCTCAACTATGCCGACAAGGACCAGAGCCCACTAGCTGCGTATGGGACTGACAAGGTGGCGTTTATGAAGAAGGTTGCGAAGAAATATGATCCTCTTGGTGTCTACCAGAGGCTGTTGCCTGGTGGCTTCAAGATCTCACAGGTCTAACAGTAGATTTTCAGCACCATTGTACACTATCCGTATAGAAGGCCTGCCAAGTAAAGCATCATACAAAGCTGTCAAAAAAGTGTCAAGATGCATAATCTGTTCGCTGTCATCACGTGTTTGCACAAGAACGGACAGTGGCTGCTAACTTCGCAGTCATCACGGCGTATAGTACTTCGTTGAAAACAGCAACTGAAATGACTTGTATGAGAGCATGCCAAAATCATACACAAAGATCCTAGATCTCTGATTTAAGAATATAGTATTCCAACCTATACTGGCAGGGAACAATAGGCACTTTGTGACGGGATTTGCGCTCCAAACGCAAGTCCAGACACCTGACCTTAATTTATGATAATTTTCAATGCTGCCGACATAGAAAATCCATCCCATTATGGCTAAGAACAAAAAGTACTTTGGACGATCATTCGCTGCATGAAGAGTTTCGGGGATAGCTAGTAGTGCAACAAGACATATCTTCTGAACGAGGCAGACCATGCAGTCAGTCGCGAAGGTATTTTTTAAGCTGGTAATTGTATAGAATGGCTGCAAGAAGGGACATCAATGAAGCTCGCCCATAGACTGAGACTATTTTGTTTTGTAGATTTCATTCGAAATGTGGTAGAGGGACGGAACGCCTGTCGTACATCGGTCCTCATTCATACGCAAACTAGAGATTTTGTGTCAGGCGAACCCATAGGGTGGTAGAGTGTCCATTTGAGCAGATTCAAGACAGACAGAATATTCATTGAGAGCTTATGATTCTTTGGAAGCGGAAACGCAGACATGTAACTTGCCGGCAAAGACTTTTGAGAAAGGGAGAGCTTTTGTGGTGTTGAAGAGGCCATCAGTTACCCTCAAATATCTCAGTTGGAGGATATAGATCCTCGAAGAGGGCCATGGAGATTTGAATGCAATCATCGTTGACCAAATTGTGAAAAGAAAAGTATTGAAGAAGAAGACATAAGACAGCCGCCAAATCTTTTTAGGAAAGCCGAAAAGAGCCTCCATAAAAAGTGTAGAGACAAAGGCAACATTCTTGCCATAGATATCCGTGGTTCGTACTTTTGCTCAAGCAAGTGAAAAAGGCAAGTAAATCTGCTTAAGCATGCAATCAAAGCAGAGTTCGAAGAAGAAGAAGACATGGCACGTTTTCATTTGTGTTTCAGGTCCGATGACGAACATGGTCGCAGACGCAGCCTGATTTCTTTGAAGGAGCTGAAAATTTGGTGTGGACAGGATTGAGGCCGAAAGCGGCATTGAGGGGAAGTTTTGTTGGCCTGAGTACCCGGACAGAGGATGTGGTCATGTATTTAGATGACGTAGGCGAAAAACATGGAATGCATAAAGTCTGGTCTTTGAATAGAGGATAGAAGCCATTCTTAGCCGTACTGCTTTTTTTTTGAGGGGGATAAAGACACCATGTCGAGTTTGTGTAGTCATTTCAGAAGTGTCTCGATGAAAGTAGCCAGCTATTTGGCAATCAGTATCTCCGGCCATACCTTCATATTTTTTGAGTATTAATGGATTTATGACAGCACGCCTCTCATGGGTTGAGAAACATATCGTTACTGGAAAGAAATAAGGAAAATGAACTTGCTTCCCAGAACTGGCAATGGGACGGCAAGCAGAAGAGGCAGGACTAGTAAATCACCCTTTTGCTCAAGGAATTTTGTATGGTACAAATAAAGGAGTTGAGAACCTCATGGCGGATACAAATCCTGCCCTCAGTTATTGAATTAATGAGGGCGAGAAGGCGCAGAGCTTACGGCTGCTTGTGCATTAGGCTTTGATCAAACTGGAGAACAGAATAAGCCTGTTGCTGGTGTAAAATACTTTTTTGAGCAGTGACAGGCTACAGTAGCACGAAAGAGACACAGACATATCCCATTCGTTTTCTTATCTTGGAAAAGCAACAATCAGGCTTTCAACCATGGCTTGCGGCAACTTGAATTTTAAGAACAACCCCGATCCTCAATTCGAAATAGAGCCGACCAACAATCGACATCGAGACCAGAACATCTCGACTTGCGTATTTGCCCAGGACTCTCGAGGCCTGACACAACCTATATCACGGTACCACTCATGAGCCAATCGTCTCGACAAGAGGAATCGAGAGGCAGAACAGCCATGCATACGAGCTAGAGCTCATCTCGGAGAGCAAGAAACACAACAACAGCCTTGAGATTTCCGTGCTATAGTGGAGGCAGGAAAAGAAGAAAAAAGAGAGGGAGCACTTTTGACCAGGCGACAGACAGGAGAGCGCACAGGTTGCTCTCGATGAGCGTTTTGGCTCGTAGACGGAGCAGCGCACATGGTGTTGAGCTGGGAAAGTTTTGGAACACCAGAACGAAAAGACATTTTCCTGTTTGTTAGTGGCTAATTCAAAGCAGAGAAAGTGGAGGGCAGACAGACATGTCGCGAAGAATATCAACGTTCGGATTTCCGGTCAGAAAAGAAAATCACCAGTCCAGTTGCGTGTTTTGGGTCAGAAAAGACAAGACATGCAGGGTCGATGTGGAAATTTTGGAAGACTGCAGCAGATTTGTGATGCAGGAAGGAATGTTCGTAGAGTTGAGTCGGGAAGCTTTATATACCTACGCACTGGACGCATCGCAGTCACGAGGTAGTAACGAAAAGGGAAAGAGAAGAAGAGCACTTGAGCGTACTTCATAACCGTGAATTCACAGGACCAATACCAAATGCTAGCGCTAAACACATACGAACAAGCAACAAAAACGCCCCATATTCAACAGCTTTCGTAAACTTACAATCTCGACTCGCTGACACCCACAGCGCCCTCCCACCTCTCAGGCCATACCAGGCCCAGCGCCTCCCAGATGTGGCTCACGAAGTCAATCTTGAGACCCTCTTTGACCTCCTCAGGCAGATCGCGTGCATCTTTCCTATTTCCCTCAGGCAGAAGCACGCGCTCGACGCCTGCGCGCATAGCACCGATGAGTTTCTCCTTGATACCGCCAACGGGCAATACGCGGCCGCGCAAACTGACCTCACCCGTCATAGCAAGCGTAGGGGGGACGGGTTTCCCGCTGAACAAGCTAATGAGAGCGATGGTGTGAGCGAGGCCAGCGCTGGGACCGTCTTTGGGAATCGCACCGGAGGGGCAGTGCACGTGAATGCTGCGGTTCTTCATGATGTCGATGCCGGCGTCGGCGAGGCCGAGGTCGAAGGCATGTGCTTTGACCCAGGTCAGCGCTACTTCGACGCTTTCCTTCAGTACGTCGCCTAGCTTGCCGGTCAATTGGACGCGTCCCGTGCCGGGCATGTCGGCGATCTCAATAAAGAGTATTGAGCCCTGTCCGCCCGAAGAGTAGGCGACAAGACCAGTAATGACGCCTGGACGGGAGTGTTGTTCTGTAAGTTCCTCAGCGAACTTCTCGATGCCCAGGGTTGCGTCTATGTCCGAGAGGGTCACGATGGGGGAGTAGGTGGCCAGCGTGTCAGTGTCGGCACAAGTTGCGTACTCGACGGCTTTGCTGCGGCAAACGGAGCCGATTTCACGTTCCAGATTCCGCACGCCGGATTCGCGTGTGTAGGCTGTGATGATTTTGTCCAAGACGTCGGTCGGGATCTCGAGGTCATTCTGACGCAGACCATTGGTGATGATCTGCTTGGGAATAAGGTGGCGCGCGGCGATGTGGCGCTTCTCGAGCGTTGTGTAGCCGGAAAGCTGGATAGTCTCCATACGATCGAGAAGTGGTGCTGGGATGGTATCGAGGGAGTTTGCAGTGGCGATGAAGAGGACCTTGGAGAGGTCAATAGGGATATTGACGTAGTGGTCTGTGAAGGTGTGGTTCTGCTCTGGGTCGAGGACTTCAAGCATGGCGGCACTAGGGTCACCGTTGTGGTTTGCACCTGACAGCTTGTCGATCTCATCGAGGAGGAAAACTGGGTTTGCAACGCCCACCTTCTTTAGCCCACCAACGATAAGACCAGGCATAGCTGCGACATACGTCCTGCGGTGACCACGGATCTCTGCCTCATCGCGAACACCGCCCAGCGAGATGCGGTGGAACTTGCGGCCAAGCGCAGTTGCAACTGACTTGGCCAACGAAGTCTTTCCAACACCTGGAGGACCCACAAGCAGAAGAATGGGTGACTTGTCAACCATGCGCTTCTTCTCGAGCAGCTGCTTTTCCTCGTCAGACTGCTCCTTGGAAGGCTGTAGCTGTGCATCGTCGGTATGTTCATGCTGTTCGCCATCGGCTGTAGGACCCTCGGTCAGGGCGCGAATCTGGTCGTCGATGCTGCGGTTGGCCTGCTCCTTCAGCTTGAGCACAGCCAGGTACTCTAGCAACCTCTTCTTGATCTTGTCCAGACCGTAGTGGTCATCGTCAAGCTGCTTCCGCGCCTTGACAAGCGTGCCTGCGTCGAGCTGATCGACAGTCATCTTCGTCCATGGGATTTCGGCAAGGTTGTCGAGGTAGTTCCTGATGACCGTGTATTCAGCCTGTGCCGGGTTCATCTTCTGCAGACGCTGCAGCTCGCGCTGTGCCACTTTATCCGCCTCGGGTGATAGCTGAGCATCCTGCAACCGCTTCTTAAGCTCGTCAATTTCATTCGTCTCCTCCTCGCCCTGTTGTTGGCCACCGCCAGGGAAGCCTCCCGGAAAGCCTGGTGGCACACCGTCGCCCATCTTGCTACGCTTGATCAGGGCCTGCTGTTGTATCCGTCGCAGCTGATCAACGTCGAAGTTGCTGGTAGGGTTCTGCTGTGTGGTGACGATAACACGCGTGCTGCTCTGAATGCTGGTGATTTGGCGCTGCAAGATCTCGATGACGCGATCGACGCGATCCCTGATATCGACCGCGGCTAGCACGCGCAGCTTCTCCTCGTGTGTACAATCGACGATGTTGGCCATGAAGTCGGCCAGCGAGCCAGCCTCAGACAGGTCCTTGCGCGCAATATACAGCTCGAGCCTGCGTGCGACGATGGGCGACAGTGTGACGGCGGGCATACGCGGCAGGATGGCAGAGAGGCGCACGAGGGCCAGCAGCTCTCGAGATAGCTGCTTGAGGCGATTGAACCTTTCATCAAGCTCCTCGTCAGCGACGTTGATGTACTCGTCGACGGCGGCGAGATCGCCCTCGAAGTATGGCCGCTCCTGCACGATATCCACTATGCGCACACGCTCCAGACCCTCGACGACGAGGCTCAGGTCGCCCTGTCGCCTGCCCTGAACGCCGGTGACTTTGGCAATGCACCCATAGCCAAAGACGTCCTCCTTTGTCGCCTGAACCGGGTCGCTCTCGTAAACCGTCTTTTCGCCGCGCTCGGAGCCCTCAATCAGCAGCCGTCCGTCGATGGGGCTGATGGAGTTTGAATTGAGCGGCACACATGCGACTGTGATGGAGGCATCGGGCTTCGCGGTCGGGCTGATACTGTAGATCTTGGCGAGGATGGCGGCGACGTCGGAGCGATTGGTGATGGGGATCTTGACAGTCGTGCCGGGAAGGACGGCGAGTGGTGGCGCGAGAGGGATGAGCGGCAGCACCTTGGTGCTCGTCTTGCTCGAACTCTTGCCCATTGTGTACTGTTCTGGGAGAGCTTAGGAAACACGCGTGGCTGTGTGGTCGTCTGGTCGTGCAGTCGTGGTGATGGGGAGCACGTCACTGGTGCGGCTCCGCCCTGCGTCAGGCAATCGCGAAGGTGATGACCGTGGTAGTACAAAGGTAAGATTTGGGCAGCACGGATGCTGTATGTACATAGAGTGAAGAGATTGAATTGACTACGAGTGCAAAGGCGAAGATGTCTATCACCAGCCGAGAGGAGTTGGCTTGGTTCCAGAAGATGCTCTGGTCGTTCAGGTGCATCGCTAGGCCAGGCCGAGGTAATGACTGCCGATCGGACACTAACCGCTCACGACTCCGTGACTCTTTGACTCTCCATCAGATAAGATAGGCTCCACGTTTGATCACATGCAGGGGTCTCCTCACCACCTTGAGCCTCTCACGAGATAGGCACGAGAGGGGGCCAGTGGGTCTGGACCAGCGCTCAACGCCCCGGGCGCCGCGTATGCGGCATAAGTCTTGGATGCCGTAGATACGCCGATGTTGGGGTTCAGCGGACATCCGCGACGTCCTGATGGCAAAGGCCCTGATGGACCTGAGTAGTGAGAGCGTCTCGAATAACAGCGGCTTCGACCTTGGCCCTCACTTTCATGGGTTGGTGCTGCCACACATATGTTGCTCTCAAAGTTACACCAGAACTTGACGCTTCCCTGCCGTGTAGAGCAGCAGCAGCAAATCATGACTAAAGATGGCAATGGCAAGCGGGGTCACAACCGCCTCCGCAGATCACAGCCGCCTGCACGTTGAGTAATTGTCTTGCATTCATTTCGATCGTGTAAACGTTCCGCCAACTCCGCGTGTACATCCGGTCCTTCTCTAAGCATTTCTAGTACAAGTAAAGAAGTATCGACAAGAAATCCACTTCTCCAGTCCGCTCAAGTTGTGAGGCGTAATAAAGGTCAAGTTTTGATGTGACTGACGACCACATAGCCGCTAGTCTCTCGTCCTCAATCGTGCCTAAGTTCGTATTGTGTACGAGGTGAAAGGCACACTAATATTTTACACCATCTGGTGTGTTCCGCCCGTGGCTTGCAGTCATACTGTAGGGTGCAAGGACCTTCTTGGCATTGCAAACACGCCATGCCAGGTTTCGCACATTGCCGTCAGCCTGGACGACTTCGGGCGCAAATTCAATACCAAACATCTGGTGGACGGCGAAGACGACCCTCTTGGCGAACTTGCCGTCTCGCTCGACCAGACTGCCAAATGACTCCTCTGGGGTATCCGGCGCGATTTCTGGATCGCGGTCAAAGCAGTTCTGGATGACTGGAAGAAGAGTCTGCTCAACAGCGCGGTGGACAGTTCCGCTGGAGTCGACCTCGACATCATCTTCGTCGAATCTGGGAATACGGATTTCGAAGGCTTGAGACAGTGTCATAACGTTGTGCTTGCCGCCGTGGTGGTAGCGGAACTCGAATACACCGGTAGTCCACCAGAGCTTGTCGCCACGGAACTCAACTTCGCCGGTGTAGTGGTCGAAGTCGTCCTCACTGTTGGATGCGGCTGGGACCAGCTTGTCAGACACCAGGATGCCTTCTTCCGCGCGGGTGGAGTCATAGACGTCAGTGTTGGTGGCAATCCAGCGACCGTTGGAGCTGAGCTGCGTGACCTCGCGGGACTGGTTGTCGGCCACCATGTAGAGACCGATCCAGTCCTTCTTACTGTGGTTTAGGGGAGCTTCCCAGCGGACCTTGATAGGTGCACCGTACTCGAGTGCCAGTGTCTTGAACTCGCTTGTTCGCGTTGCCGGGGTCCTTGCCAATTCGCCCTCACGACCGCCATTCTTCTGGTACTCAACTGTCGGCGCAGAGAGTGTGCCTTGCACTTCGAGCTTATACTGTTTGGGATCGTAGCCGGCAAGGTCAGGCGAAATTCGGGTGATCGAGATGCGAGCTGGATATGACTTGAACAATGCTGTGGTGTCTTTGACGAATGTACCCACGCCAGCCGCGAGCTTGGGCTTCGCACTTTCCAGAACTTCTTCAATAAACTCAACTGTGGAGTTTATGTAGTCATCGGCAGCAGACTGCCAATTGCGGACTGGACTGGGAAGTGCTTGGCGTAGAGTCTTGCTCACGCCAGAAGTCTGGCGAAGCTTCTGACCGTAAAGCTACAGGACATGTTAGTTATGACTCTCGTGTCACAGCCGCAACATTACTGACCTTGCTCATGTGAGGTCGCTCAACAAAGTGCAAGAATACCAGATTCAGAACCTGAGCAGTCGTTGCAAGGTAGAAAATGGGAGCCGTCCAGGTGATTACAGCTACGCCCCACACACCTGCCATGCCAAGCACACGCTCAGGGCTGTTGAGGAAGCGGTAGATGCCTGAATATGTCAGGTTCTTTGGTGGCGGATCGAAGAAGAAATCGCCACAGAACCAGCCAAATTCGCCAAG
Source organism: Stagonosporopsis chrysanthemi (assembly GCA_022560025.1). Classification (NCBI taxonomy): domain Eukaryota; kingdom Fungi; phylum Ascomycota; class Dothideomycetes; order Pleosporales; family Didymellaceae; genus Stagonosporopsis; species Stagonosporopsis chrysanthemi. The sequence continues at coordinate 467,176 of JAFISE010000001.1, forward strand.
TGAGTCGTAAATACTGGCGGCTGTCCACAGATGAAGGGCAATCATGCCAACACCGAGGACGAGCCTGAAGGCCGTGAGATCATAAAACCAGTCAGGTGGAAGAGTGTACATCTTCCAGGCCGCAGCGAGGAAGCTTGCGTGAGCCATGGTCATACTAAGATGGTATCTGGATTGACATTAGTATATTTTTAGGGGTGTGCATCCAGCTTTGAGAACGGTATCGTCAAAACCTTGTCGATTGGACTGAGAGGAAATGGGGGAAAACTTACAGGCACTTCCACTGGCGCCAAGCCTCTTCCTTGGTGTCACCATACTTGATGAAGTGACGAGTCCAGTTCTTTTTCTTAGACTGACGGTCGAGGATGTAGCCAAGACCCAGTACATACCATAGGCGCCAGACGAAGGCATTGACCAAGAAGAAGGTGCGCACCAAGCGGGTATCTGGTGTCAGTGTTGCCAGACAGAACATATAGAAGGAAACGATTACTACGGTAACGTCGATGGCGCGATGGAAGTCCGTGTTCTGCGGACCGACGATGTTGTGCATTGGGGCAGGTTGATTGACAGGATCGATAGGCGCTTCAGCCTCAGCACTGTCGGACTGGCTTGAATTTGGACGGTGCTTTTGGATAATGTCCCCAGAATTGTGGCGCGTTCGGCGAGGCGGTGCTGGGTTGTAGATCTTCTGAATATGCGGCTCTTCAACCCTAATCAAGAAGGCAAATTGTGCGGCGTGCGCGACGATTGAAATCAAAAGCACCTTGTAACTTGCCGTCATAAGAGCAATGCCGTAGAAGCCGGCGTACCTATAAGCTAAGGTTTAGCACAAGTGGACTTTAGTGTGGACGGTAGCATGAGCGTACCCAATGGAGTACATCGGATGCGGCGCTGCTTCGAATACTCCATCGAAAGTCAGACGCTGATCGATGAGGTAGAAGAAGTCTCCCCAGTACCAAGCATAATCTTTGACCACTCGGTGAGCGTCCAGCTTGACAAACAAATTGAAGATGAACAGGACAATGCCTGTTGTCCATCGCAGTGTAAAGAGTAGCCAACTCTCCTCTGGGCGATGGAAACACGCAACGGCGAAGAGACAGTACGATACGAAGTCACACATCAGAATCAGGTCTACGACACGCCTGAAGACCAGCCACGTGTTGTACTCCAGTGGAGCATCTTCGAACTTGTAGTCCTTGGGAATCTTGGTCTCCATCTCCCTTTTGAGAAACTTGAATATCGTGGGGTGTGGGTTCTTGCCTGACTTGGGGTCCTCAAAGATGTGTGAGTTCTTCGCCCATAGAACCAGGCGGTTGTGCTTGGATTGGACATCGAGCAGCCAGCCTATGCCTGCATTGTATCCGGCACGCCAGAACAGGAAAATTACGGCGAAGACTGGTATGCGGGCGCTTGTGGGCAGAAGGTAGAGCGTGGAGATCAAGCTTGCGAGCACTGCGAGCACGGCTAGGTCGGATAAGTTCTTTGGTTGCGAGGGCGAGAGCAACTGCGACACCATGTCGTGGGTGTGCGGCACGATGAAGACTACTCATGTCTGTGGTCAGTCCTGGCCTGTCGGCGTCCAGCACTTTGAGCAACGATGGACACTGCCCTGGAAATGCTCAGGCAGGGTCAATACTTACCTGTGCCATCTGGTGTCCGGCCATACGTCTTCTTCTCTCGCACGCTCTTGGCATCTTCCTGCTCATTCAGTTCAAGAACCTTTTGTTTTGCAGCGTCAGAGTCGCGCATTTGCATCGGCTTAGCTGACTGTCGTCCTCTTAGCTGGCTACCATCGGCCCCTGGTATATTGCCGACATCTGTCATGTTGAAAGACGTGCCAACTCTAGAGTCTAGAGAGCAATTGTAATTGCACAAAACCAAGGAGGGGCTTGTTGACGGGAATTTATGTCGCGCTTAGCAGATGTGCGTGCTTTGACGCTATGCGAGGTTGGGCTTCGGGGATGCAGCCGTTGTTGGGGTTTTGTGCGAACCAGAGAGGCACTTCGATCTCAACGCGCGCCGGGTGCTGCAGCTGTGCGGAATTTATATCTTGGAGGGACAGGACTGTTTGCAGTGGCTTTCACAAATGTCTAGAGTGTTGAACTCTAGCAATTGCGTTTGATGTTGAATACACGTGTTGGTGAGGAGAGAGGTCCTTACCGAAAGTACTTCAAGGAAGATACCGTGATTGTGGGGCAAAGTGGGGCAATCAGCTGCCAGCCGCACATGAACGAGCCGGGACCCTGGTCCCCGCGGCTCCGAGGCTGGCATTGAGTTGACGGCACGCAAGGCTGTGTAGCATGGAGGGCTTCATTTCAGATTTTTTGTTAATGTAACATCGCTATGCTCTTTGATTGAATAGAAGATCTAGATCCTTTGTTTTTTTGTTTCTGGCGTCATTTCTCCTGCCTTCTTGTGAAAGCATCGCTGCCAGCATATGCAACGGTCTAACCGTCGGTTCGTGAAAGACCAATAATACGCACCGCAAATACCCACCCAAGCACTAGGTCATAGAAATATGAGTGCCAAATTGCCGTCATGCCAGCATGTTGATGATCGCGGAACTTACTCCCAGCCTGTCTCGTTCCTTACAACGAACTCGGTCTCACCCTGTCAAATTGCGACCCTGTATCCCTTTTTGGTCTCTGTTGCGGGGTTGATTTGCACCACATTTGACCAGACAGATGCTCTGGAGGTATTCCCACGTCTATGGAAAAGCGTTGTAAAATCGGGCCTATCTCTGCGGCACTGAAGCGTCTCTGTTGCAGGATTTCTTTGGCCTTCGTAGCTGTTGCATTTGACATGCTGAGCCGTTTCAAGTGTGTTGTAACACAATCTCCTCGAACACTGCGGGCACCACCAGGTTGAAATGCCGCTGCCTCAGGACTTAGAATCGATGACCGCCTGAACTGCCATTGCGCCGTGTTTGGTGGTACAGGAAGCGAGTTTGATAACTCCACTGCATCTCGGGACAGCGGAGGAGGTCTCTTGACATCCTTCGATATGACAGAGTCGCGCCTGGATTCATCTGTACAGACGTCTGGGGCTAGATTTTCGACGAAGAAAGGATTGCTTGACCTCTTCTGGAATGGAGAGACAGCAGCCTCGTCCGTCCAGCCATCCCAGGTAAGATCTGTAGCCTCCGACCCCGAGTAAGAGCAGAGCGTCGACGTATCTAAAATTGGGGTGAGAGCGATATCCGACGCGTGGGACGATGCGTTGGTCAGATAGTACGCCTTCATGTTGGCGATGATGATGTTGGTCTCGCATGCCTGCAGATTGTTGAGGCAGGCTTGTTCTTCCATTTCTCGGTTCCTGGTCTCACTGTCTAGGTGTCGCTTGGTCTGTTGTAGCCTCTTTCGTCTCTTTTGTGGAAGAGTAGAGACGGTGTTGAGTTGACGATCATTCCTGGTTCGCTTCTCACGCAGCGCTTTCAGGTACGTAACACAGTCTGCAAGTCGCATGGACAGAAAGTTCTTCTCCTGATAGAACCTGATCAGATCGTAGGGCAGCGAGACGGGAATTTTATGATTGTATGGGCTGTACGAGGTGTAAGGGCTGTACGAGACAGGTTCATAAAGCTGACCATGCTGGGCTGGTAGTAGGTGTGGCTTGGGATCCATAGCGCGTATGGTGTGTGTACCGATATATAATGCAGAACGAGGGTTGAGTCAAGACGCAGGCTCAGTGATCTCCAGTACTTAGGCCGAGACAAGGTTATAAGCCAGCAACAAGGGCTCTTCTTGCTTGTCCATCTGTAAGAAGCCTGGCTGAAGCTGGTGCTCACAAGCCAAGCATTTACCCTTTGACAAGAACTAGTCTGTGGTAATCGGTTGCAGCCAAGCGGCATCTAGACATGCTTCTGCTTGGCACCGGTCTTTGATCGTCCTAAGTGTGATGTGGCTGTCTGCGGTCCGGGCGCAATAGTGACAATCACAACTGAAAGCTCAAAGGCAGTGCCGCGAGATGATCCATGGCAAGTTCAGCGGCAAGCCTGCGTCTCTCAGGGTTGTACTGATTGGGTTCCCCGCATAAGAAACTATCCACTTGGGAATTGTGGGATTCCCTGGTGGCATCTCATTGTGAATGTGGGTGGTCTTTGCTGTTCCTGGTCGGATGGAATCGCTAGTGAAGTCATGCATTGTTTCCTTTTCAATTTGTCAGATTGGTTGCAAGTTACAGTTATGAAGCCTAGCTTTAAGAGAAGTACGTGCGCCTGTGAGCTAAGCCTGCACACCTCGCGAAGTTGAATGTCCCAAAACTTCAGTCATTTTGTGTTGACATGACGGTCAGTCGGTCTGACGTACAGGGCGAACAGTATTCGGCTATCCCTTTGTTCGCGACCTGTGCGCTTCAGGCCACATTTCACCCTAAGCGCAGGCACGGGGCCCGAAGGACCGTTTAAGTATATCATTGTTGTTTGTTAAGCGGTATGGGTTGGGCCCCATAGTGGCGTCAACCCTGACTGTGGCATCTCGTTTATCGCAGCATTGCCGGTTGCAGACCTCGTGTGCATTGTAGCGATCTTCAACTCGAGTCCCAACGTATGGCCCTTCGATGCTTCTTTCTGCCTCATAACGACCGCTTCAGCCTGTATGTCTTGAGCTCGTAGGGGAGCTAACGGCTTGGAGATGTGTTTGGGAAAGGCCGTGTGAGATACGATCTGCAAGGGGCGAGGACTTTGTCAACGCCACCGGACGGCAGGAGGCACATCGAGCGTATGTAAGGGCGTCAGAACGAACAATGAGACCAGCCTGAAGTACATCTATCAGCGGAGAAACTAGAGTTGTAGTAACGACATGCGGGGTAAGCTTTTCAGGCGAATATTAGACGCTTGGAGCCGAAAGGTGAGGAGTTCTGTTATGTACCAGCACTAACTGAAGACTTGGCCCTTTCGATTGTGGTGAGGAAGCAGACTGCCTATCCTTGGATCGGCCATGAGGCTTGCATTCCAGGTACGCTTATGTGACTTCGATCGATCTTTGCCGCACGTCATCGCAGGTGACCATTGCGACAGTGTTCGCGAGGTACATAATAAGCTCTCTATGACCATTGTTAATCGATGTTTGAACCGATTCACAGCCTCGTTCTCGTCGAGGCTCATCGAGAGTACAGCTTTACCATCGTTCGTAGGTGGCATATGAAGTGCGCATCCATTCCGCACAGGCATGTGCATGCACTTCGGATTATCGTAGGAGTAGGCAACACATCAACTCTTTGAATTAGCCAATTGCGATGCTACCAGAAAATCGCAAAGCATCTGAATCTTTCGATCATTGTATTTTGCAACTGGAGCGTTGAGATGCACCTGCGCAGCTTCTCTTAGGATCTCTCAGACCACGGAAAGCTCGTCCTGTCCAACCCCCACACAAACTCAGTATATCCAGACAAAACCGTTGGGCATCAGCTGCGTTCGGCTTGCGCGCTTTGTTGATCACCGGGATACCACTTTATGTTTGGAAGCCAACCATAAATGCCATGCGGTAATTCCGAACCTTTGATTTTCTGCCAACCCCGCACCAGGCGTCTTCTGCGTCAAGGCGGTGCAAGGCGGCTCAGAATGGCTTCGGCGACACGGGAAGCGCTTCTCCTGCTATACGTGGCGGGTTTCTGGACTGAAAGCTTGTGGTCTCCAGCCGTGGGGTTAAGGTTGTTTTGATGACCGTTCCACTTCTGGAGCTCAACGTCGTCATTACATCACACACGTGGTTCCACTATGCGGCCGCCTGAACATTCTGGTAACGGCACCGAGCCGGCGCGGCCATTGATGTCGGGATGGCCTGATCTATGTCGTACCGCTGGCAGCCGTGAGGATACCAAGTCCGCTGATTTGTTATCCTAAGGAAAATGCTACACACGCATCGGGAGCACTGAGAAGTCCGTTCCGGATCTGTGACGGCACTATCTGCAGCACTTACCAACCATAAACGGGCGCGCCACCATCCGGTACTCCACCCCCTCAAAGTCTATAAGTACCTATCACGCAATCGCCGCCTACTAGAACATCGAGGAAGCGGCTCCTACACTACCGAACCGTTGACTAAACCGCATTGGGGCTTCCATACGACCATGGTTCGCAATACGGAGATCATTGACATCCGTGTCGGGTCCACCGATTTTGACATGGTAGCCGATATCAAGAAAGGCCTTAAGCCGGACAAGGGTGGAGAGAAGAGGCTGCCAACTTTGTTGTTATATGACGAAGTATAGACCTCTTGGAGATCGTCTTTGCCTGCGGCTAATGTTAGCAGGCTGGATTACGATTGTTTGAAAAGATCACATATCTTGACGAGTATGATTTGTAAACCGTCCTATTTGACAACCACCTGACAACATACGTAGGTATTATCTGACCAACGCTGAGATTGCAGTGCTGGGGTCATATGCCGAGCAGATCGCACGTCGAATCCAGTCCGGCTCGGTGTTGGTCGAGCTCGGTAGCGGGTATGTCGCAGTTGAGGAATGATGGATTCGGCGCACCTCATTTGGTTCTGACAACTCATAGAAACCTTCGAAAGGTCAATATCCTTCTGCAGGCCATTGATCGCCTGGGGAAAGATGTCGAGTACTACGCTGTTGACTTGTCCTTGCCAGAACTAGAGAGGACATTTTCTGAGATTCCGACGGGTAAGTCCCTCACCCTCAACACAAGAATTAAGACCTAGTGCGAGGTAACGTTCGGAGACGTTGGTTGACCGTCGGAGATTCGCACACCTACTAAGATCGTGCTCGGCACGGCACAACCCTGTTGGCCGCCACCCCAGTCGGTACCACACCATCAGCAACTGGTGTCGAATCCTCGACCTTCGCGTAGACGTACTGATACGACTGGTAGATGGCTACAATCACGTGAAATGTTTTGGTCTACATGGAACATACGATCATGCATTGGAGTGGCTGAAGTCCTCTGATGTCAAAGATAAGCCAAAGACCATCCTTTGGCTCGGCTCCAGCTTGGGCAATTTCAATCGACACGAGGCAGCGCCATTCCTTGCCAACTTTGGCGACGCTATCAAGCCCGGTGATACCATGCTCATTGGGATCGACTCCTGCAAGGACCCCAGTCGTGTATATCGTGCCTACAACGATGAGCAGAATGTGACGCACGAGTTCATCCTCAACGGCCTCAAACATGCAAACAAGCTCATGGATCGTGAAACATTCAAGCTTGGCGAGTGGGAGGTTATTGGCGAGTTTGATGAGCAAGCCGGGCGCCACCACGCCTTTGTTGCACCGTTGAAGGATGTCATCATCGAAGGTGTCAAAGTAATGCAGGGTGAGCGAGTTCGAATTGAGGAGAGCTACAAGTATAGCCGCGAAGAGATCTTGCAGCTTTGGGAACGCGCCGGTCTTGTTGAGAATGCAGTCTGGTCGAACGACATGGGTGACTACGGTAGGTCTCATGCGGTTGGGCTGCTCTACGCTGTGTCACTTACTGTCCACCAGGACTACACTTTGTCTCGAAGCCTGTCGTTTTCTTCCCCGCAAAGCCTGCTGTCTATGCTGCTCAACCGATACCCTCCCTTACTGAATGGCACGAGTTACGGAAAGCATGGGACGCCGTTACTCGGCAGATGATCCCAGAGGAGGAGCTGCTATCCAAGCCGATCAACCTGCGCAACGCTTGCATCTTCTACCTAGGCCACATTCCTACTTTCCTTGATATCCATATAGCTCGCGCCACCGATGGCAAGGCTACGGATCCTGCCTACTTCTGGCGGATATTTGAGCGCGGCATCGATCCGGACGTGGATGACCCTGAGAAATGCCATGCGCACTCTGAGATACCTGACTCCTGGCCGCCTCTTGATGAGATCCTGGAGCACCAGCAAAAGATACGCCAAAGAGTAGAGTCTCTCTATGCATCTGGTACCGTTGATAGCAATCCTCGAGTGGGGCGTGCAATGTGGCTCGGGTTCGAGCATGAGGCTATGCATCTCGAGACGCTTCTGTATATGCTTGTGCAGAGTGACAAAGTTCTCCCACCTCCAGGTACTTCGGTTCCAGATTTTGCCGCTCTCGCGAGGACATCAACGGCGACTGCTGTAGAGAATGAATGGTTCACCATCCCTGAGACAAACGTAAACATTGGACTGGACGACCCAGACAGCGACATGACCACCAAGCGATACTTTGGCTGGGATAACGAGATACCTGCGCGCTCGACTCATGTTAAGTCCTTCCGCGCTCGCGCACGCCCAATCACAAATGGTGAGTACGCAGCCTATCTTACAAAGACGGGAAGCACAGCAATCCCGGCGTCATGGTGTGAGCAACGGCACCTCAGCGGTGGGGCGCAGTCTGCAAGCAAGAGAGATAGCGTCGTCAATGGTCTTCACAACGAGACCAATGGCTCGACAGGCAGCATCATCGATGGAAAGTATGTGAAAACAGTGTATGGCACAGTACCAGTCAAGTATGCGCTTAATTGGCCTGTCGTTGCTTCTTACGACGAAGTCTACGGCTGTGCGCAATGGATGGGTGGTCGCATCCCCACCATGGAAGAGACGAAGAGTATCTACACATATGTTGAGTCCTTGAAGAGTAAGGAACTGCAGGCTCTGGGTAACACGATTCCAGCAGTGAATGGGTAGGTGTATGGTACATACGTGGCAGCGCGGCTGGCTAACCTGTCGCAGACATCTCAGTAACAACGGGGTAGATGAGTCGCCACCATCAAGGCCTTTGTCAAACGGCGACTCTGGTGCAGTCACTAGTCCTATTCTCAGCCTGCACGATCTCTTTCTCGATTTGGAAGGGACCAATGTGGGGTTTAAGCACTGGCATCCTGTCTCGGTGGTCGAAAAGGGCGGCAAGCTCTGCGGTCAATCGGACTTGGGTGGTGTTTGGGAATGGACCAGTACTGTGCTGGAGAAGCATGCTGGCTTCGAGCCGATGGAGTTGTATCCAGGCTACACTGCTGACTTCTTTGACGGGAAGCACAACATCACGCTTGGCGGATCGTGGGCGACCATACCGCGCATCGCGGGCCGTAAGACCTTGTAAGTGTTTTGAGGCAATTGCAGCCGAGACTGCGCTAACGAATGGTAGCGTGAATTGGTACCAGCGCAACTATCCTTATGTATGGGCTGGTGCTCGTGTTGTTACTGATCTCTGAAGACAAAAGGCCATTTTCCGTATACGGTTTGCGTGCTTTGGTGCTCAACGCCGCTCACGTTGCTCAGTCGGCGCTTAAGCACTGCATCTGCAACCAACCGCGACACTTTGTGCTCAACGAGAACGAGACGACGTGTCGCCGCGCCGTATCAGGAGTGAAGCTTTAAAATGACTTGTAATTTCGTGAAATCATTCAGCGCTATTCTGTCTCTACAACGCTCGTACATCTTTCCATCGATACAAGGCCGCTCTTTCCGCCTCCGAGATGGTCATTTGTGCGGTAGGCACCAATGAACCCTTGTTGTCTGTGCCCCACAAGTACAGCCTTGCCAAATTTGGCCTTTCACTGCCACTACGCCCTGCAAAGTAATTGGTCTCAGCCTGTCCCTACATGTATAAGATCTGCCTCCCTTTCGCTTCGCACACTGTCCCACGCCACAGCTCCACAGCTTCGTTGTTTCGCTGCTATCGCTTTCGCTCTCATCTTGTTCAACATGGTCAACAGCCTGCTCTTCCGCTGGGAAGATAGCCAGGCGCTGCAGCATCATTGTGGCTTCTGCGAGCGTCCTCTCTCCCACCCAGGAGCTCGAGCAAGCTGCTTTGGCACACACAGTGAGCCGTGTCACCGCTTTCACCAGGTATTTTGCGACTCTGACACTTGCACCGAAGTATGTGCTGACCTTGCAGGCAATGTTCATGCGCAACCGCGCTCATATGTGCAACTATTGCAGTGCTATTGACGAAGCGTGAGCGACCCACACTCCCTCGATGACTTCTTGTGTACTGACATAGCTGTTATAAGGCACTACAAACGACACCATGAGTTGGTCACTCAGTTACGTAGTCTCTACGAAAGCTGCGGTGAGGGAGACTGGTCTATCGTACCTGCAGAACCCGGAGACCCAAGAAGAGGCCGATTTCCGATGTCAATTTCAACCATTTGCGAGACTGCGACAGACAGCCTTGCCTCTGATGAGACGCCAACCTCCAGGCGCGAACGAAAGGATGCTAAGTGCCTCGTTCGGGCGGCCAATCGGGCGAAAGTCGTCACTCAGGAAGAGATCAGATATGTTGAGTCAGTGCTTCACTCCGCCGAAGGTGTTAGCGGTGCTGAAGGTGTCAGCCCTGCCAGCGTTGAGGAGATGCAGCTGATTGAGGACCATCTGCGGTACAACGCAAACGTTTATAACAGCAGTTCGAGTCGTCGCGATCTTAAAAGGTTTGCCAAGATACCTGATGTGGATGTCGACTTCGAGGGCGAGATGGAGAGAGTCCTTGATACGTTCCGCATCACAGAACTTGTTAAGCGCAATGTCAGAAATCGCGGGCTACAAGGCAAGGAACTCAGAAACTTCGACACCTTGGTTGAGACATTCAAGGACGCTGTTGTAGAAGACTTGGTTCTCGTCAAGAAAGACATGATGGAGATCAGGATGCGTCGCGCAGGTTATCTCCGTTACACCAACAAAACTGCTTATGGAATTGTGGAAGACAGATACAGCGAAAAAAATTGGAAGACGGGCGAGCGTATTACATCTTCTTCCAGCGATTCCAGTGGCCTCACCTCGCCGTCTGAGGAGATTTTTACGCCACTTGAGTACGTTGAATAGATATGGCACTCGTGCAGACGCTAACTATTCGACCAGGTCTATCTCTGAGCTGCGAATCTCCCCAGATTGCTTGGTCCCTGACAGTCCAGATCGACGGCACCTGCAACATGTCCATACCCGCATCAGTGGAGACGATGGTCTTGGTCAGAAGGTCATTGAGCCTTATCATGCGCCACTGTTGTCACTCACGCCAATAACGCCTCATAAGAAGCCTACTGTCTTGCAGTTAAAGGTGATCGAGAATAAGGAGAACGGCATTGCTGCTGGCTTAACCAACCGCGGGTGGCTTCGGCGTGAAGTGGCGAAGCAGAACCATACACGACCTCTACGAACTGCAGAGGATGTTGACCTCCTCGATTCACCACTCTCAATCAAAGTCGCCGTCCCAAATAGACCAATGTGGGGCAAGAGCAGAGCTATACCACGAGGTTGTGTAGCTGGAAGTTCTGCTAGGGATGAAAAGACATTTCCCACCCTCGATCCAAAGGTCAACACAGCCAATCGCTTCTCTCATCGACCGAAAGCGCATGCTGTGCAGTCGCCTACGGATCGTAGAATCGTTGGGCTCGATGGACCGGAACGCGAGGTCATATCAAACTACAACAACCAAGAAGCACACCCAGTAGTCTCTCAGAAGAAGGCAAAGAAGACTCAACGTGAAGCCAAGCGAAAAGTCAAGAAGATTAACGAACCCGAGGAGACATCCAGCCCTACAGTGGTGAATGAGGCCCACCTTGAAGTCGCTCAGCAAGGCTCTGGCCATGCTTTGCTCGGCAGCTCCGTGCTTAACAGCGCTCATAATACTGTGAAAGAGAGTGCAATCCCCTCTCCAAGAGGATCAATGAAGGACGCTCAGGTTTGTACACCGGTTAAGGCTTCAGTGGAGGACGTAGCCGAGCTAGTTGTCTCAGTTTTCCCATCCCGTCCGCTCGCACCACATACCACTCACGGAAAACACGACCACTGGATGCGTTTCTCTCGAGTCTTCACTGTTGATCAACTGACTGCCCCGCTTCTTCAATCCTTTGCGGGCTGCTCCCATGGGTCATCGTGCCTCTTCGAGAGCAACGGTGTACCCGACTGTCCATTCCATGAGCCTCGTAAGCTGAAATCCATTTTTCCAGGTTGTTTTCGCTGACAAACATTGCAGATTGTTCCTGCGGGGACCCCCTGCTCAATCAGTGCTACTTAGTGCATCCCAGCAGACAACTTTGTTCCACAGGGCCATACAACCGAGCTTGTGGCGAGAGGCTGCTAGCGTTGTATCAGGAACACGAAATGACCAAGGATCGGGTCCTGCTCGTTGATGACGATCTTGTCAATTACTTGATGAATGACAACAGCAGTGCTAAGATGCCGGATTTTACTGGCATGCCTCCTCGTCTTCTGCAAGAACACACGGAATTCCTGGTTGGTTGTGATCGTGGACCACTCATGAAGCAGGAGCTTGAGTTCGATCGCCTTTTCCAGAAGAACATGTCCATGAAGAACCCTCTCACCATGGCGGAGTTGCAGAACATCCAACGCCAAACTTTCGGTCCTAAGGGATCCGTCCCAATCTGCTACTGTCAGATAGAGGTGTCACGCACTGCTGCTGCCTCCATGAAGAAGGGCAGCAAGGACCACGTCAGCTGTTCACATCAGGGCTGCGAGTTTGGTGGTGTTTTTCACAAGCGCTGTGTCAAGAAGCTGGGAGTGGAGAAGGTTAGTCGATGGTACTGTACTGCGTGTGAGAAGCGCATGAAGGCCCTGGCTTATCGAACCCTGGGTATCCCGTACAAGGATGAGACTCGCGTCATGAGCAGTGCCGAAAAGACACTCGCAGAAAAGATTATTGCGAATACGCTCTCGAGGCTTGGTGCAATGAAGATCTCGAAGTCAGGGTTACAGGACCTTCAAGCTGGCGACATGCGAGGTGGACTAGACATTGAGGACTGTGACTAAAGGTGTGGTGCATAACGCGACTGTAGTAAAGCGCCGCGCAGATTGTGATAGAGCTATTTGGGTATATCAAGAGTAATGGAATGTCTCGTAAATCATCATGACGTCGTTCGGACCACATTGGTCGCTTCCGTGAAAACAGTGAAGTGAAGAAGGGTTCAGGCCTTCAACGCGACCCCTCAACCGAACTTGAGAAGACGAGTTTCCTGATCCACTTCCTCCACTTCCTCATTCTCGAAGACGCGTTCTTGCGGTTCCTCCTCGCCCTAGCCTCCTTGTCCTCCCATGTACTCGCCCTTCCCACATTGAACTCAATGCTATCCACGGCCCTCAACCCAAGCATCCCCCCCTCCTCTTCGTCTTCGTCTTCCTCATCCTCACTCTCACTCTCCAGCTCGAAGTACCGCTGCAGCAGGAATTGCCTCGCTGCGAAAACTGTCTCCACTTCATCCGTAAACGTGATGCTTGATGCTGGCGAGACTTCGTCTAGGCCTCCGCTGTCGACCCTGACTACTGGCTTCGGCTTGGAATTGGAGGCAGTCGGTACTCCTTGGGGGATTGGCCTCCGAAGTGGTGAGGAGGCTGAGGCTGTGTGGAGGGAGTAGGGCGCGTAGTCTGCGCGGGCCATCGTCGTGAAGGGCCTCGGTGATGGGAAGACCATCGTGGGCGGGTGATAACTACGCGGTTTTGTGTTTGTTTACGCGGAGTATCGCGGTGGTGCTTGAAGACTTCTTGGTCGTTGAGGTAGTTTCTTTGTGTTTGAAATGGGAACTTGTTGGCTGCGTTGGAAATGGGGTATAATAGAGCTGCTATGATACCATGTGCAGACAAGGCCAAAATATATGCATGTGTGAGGGAATAAATTGCATGTGTGATTTACTTTGTGCCCAATGTTTGGAGTCGGTGAGCAGCCATGACCATGGTTGACCCTGCGGTATTTAGTCCACGTCGCTTGCGACTGGCTGGTGCCGACCGCAATAGCGCGTTGGGCTCAGGAACGTGCGTCTGATTGAACAGCAGAGTATGGTTCGCATCAATGTTACCCAAGGCTACGGGCGCTGTGGGTTGTCAAGGGGTCGTGTTTATTTACGACGGTGTACTAGTATACAGTTGTTGCGGGTAGCGGGAGCTAAGCCCTATCTACTGCGCGCTCTGCAGACGGCGCTTCCAAGCTCGCACCAATGGCTTCCACAGGTTGTCCTTGCCATTGAAGTAGGAGTAACCTACGCCGATAAGTGCACCGGACAAATGTGCCTAGACATATTAGCGAGTGTGACATGCGGGCAGGTTGGATGGACTTACGGCGTGGCCGAAATTGACGAAAGAGTAACCACGGATCACTCCGATCAAGTCGAATAGCATGACTGCTGGAAAGAAGTATTGCGCTTCAAATGACACAGGCACGAAAAGAATGCCCAGCTGAGCAGTAGGGTACTCCATGCAGAAAGCTCCAAGGATACCAAACAAAGCACCACTGGCCCCACCACCTCTAATGAACATCTCCGGAATGATCCGTCTGTTCTTTGCGAACATTATCGTCAGATGTTGCGCATATCCAGACAGTACACCGGTAGCGAGAAAGAAGGCTCCGATGTGCGGCCCGTTGCCCTCGAACAAGTTTGAGTATCCCACCGGCAGCATGAAGTTATAAGTCGCCCACATGTTGACTGCCAAGTGCATAGGTCCCGAATGCACAAAAATCGACGTGAAATTCGTGTAGTTGACGTTGCGAGCGGGTATGTGCCACAACAAGTCCCAGTATCGGGGCACAAGGAAGCTGGTCAGATGAACTGCGCTGTTTGCACCAATGATGCTCCAAGTCACTTTCGATATGGGATTCAGCTCTGTCCACCAGCGAGTTGCGAGCTCAGTCGCGCTGGGCGGTCCTGCACGTGACTGTGGCTGTAACCCCCATTGGGGTGCTTGAAACCAGGTAGCCTTCTTCTCCTGCTCGATTTCCTCCTTGGCCTGGTACAATGCGAGTCCAGAAAATATGCCGGCAGACACGGCAACGGACCATATCGCTGGCTGCAGATATCGAACTCGTACTTTGGGCCAGGGATCGTTGGGCGGCTCATACTCATCGTATCCTGGTTCCGAATATTGACTGCCGGATGCGGGGCCTGTACTGCTCCCCACGGTTGGTGGGATGATCTCGATTTGCTCTTCTCTGATCTGCTGGATGGGAGACTTGCGCTCTGATTGTTGTCCGAATCTCCGATGCGGTTTCTGTGAATTGTGCTGGCCGCGCTGATGTAGCCTAATGCTGAGCGGAGTTGCGCGCCATCGTAATGGCGCAGATGCGGATTGCCGGCTGACTAGGCAAAGCCGCTTCAGAGGCGATCTGCCTATCCCTAATAATAACATCGATGATGCACGATGCCTTTGGATTCTTGAAGATGCACTGCGTATGGCATCCAGTCGCGATTCGACGGGTGTGGTGTCGTGAAGCGCTAATCAATTCGGCCCGACTCGCAATCGTTCTCCAACGTGCCTGCTGTTGCTTTTCTGCGCCTGCCACCACTTTACATAATTGCTGTTCTGAGACTGATCACCTCCATTCTTCTTCACGTTCGTTATGCAGACGTAGGTATAAGGCAGCTCGAAAGCAAGGCATTTATTGTGGCAACAATGTGAGCGCTGACGCAAGGTTCAAGCAACCTTTGGAACGGTGCTTCGAAGGTTGTAAATCACAGGGTCTTTTCGAGAGCTGGTAGCGATAACTCATAACGCCTAAGAGGCTTCTGGGACAGATCGTGAATGCCTTAGTTTGGAGCAGAGCACCTAATATGGAGCTTACCATGAAGCCTGATGCGTGTATACTTGCTGAGTCTTGCTTCGCAAGTACGGTTCAAGCTCCCTGGACCAAGAATGAGACGTCTCGATTCTGCTCCTGATCGAGATCATCACGATACTTGACTTTCATCGCTGTAATCGACTAGAGCGTCTCAGAACTCGTTGTACAATCTCACGGCACCCCTTGATAACGGCTGTTTCGACATGGGCTGTTGTCTTACCGTGATTGCAGCTCCTGCCAACATGCTGCATACTCAATCGATATTGAGTACAGAGCAAGAACTTACGAGGCTTTTATCTAGGAGCTCAGAGTAGGTTTACGCTGTAAGCGCTGCGACTATGTTGCTAATAGCTCGACAGTGTGACCGCTAATGGCCTCCACATTCAGGTCGGCAAATCTATCGATGCCCAGACTATACACATTTCGAAGTCCGTACTCAATTCATGTCAAGCATTAAAAGACGCCCTCATGCCGGGCTGCAAGATCGTCAATGCCGACCCAGCAGTTTTTGCTATCATCATCGAGCACCTACGATCCATCAGCATCTTCGGACTGATCTCCTTCAGCGCACCCGGCCACCTCCAAGAACTGACTCTCAGCGATAGCCCTCTCCTGGCTTTCGCAAAAGCATGGCACATCGGCGATATGCTACGAATGCCCGATCTTCAAAACGCCATCACCAAAGTCTACAGCGCCTACTACACCAAGTGTCTAGACAGTGTCTTCGACATCTCCACTCCTCCGGAACCAATAAGCCCGCGACCATTTACTTACCTCCGCGACAACATCGGTAATCATACAAAAGCTGAGCGCTTCCTGATCGACTTCTACGCCGGTCTCGCGAATAAACACCTAAAACTCGATCGAAGCGAACACAAGCTTCTACACAGCGATATTGCACTTCTAATCCGAGATCGCTGGAAGCAACTCCGAGGGAGACGCGATAGCGCCCAAGTAACTATGAGCAACGACCGCATTGTGTCTCGCGATTGCTGTTTCAAAGCCAACAAGAACGAGAATGTCGTCCACGGCATCTTGCAGGTGCAGTACCTATCCGCAGGAGCTGGGACGAGCTTTGGGCACAATCCGCCGGTTCATGTGATTGAGATGCGGAGGAAGGTGTCTCGAGGCTCAGAGAGCGGTCCGTCGCCGAACGCAACAGGGCTTGAGGTTCTGATGGCAAGGAGGAAGAGGCATCGCGGTGTGCGGTCTAGAAGTGGGAGTCGTGCGGGGCTCTCAAGGAGAAGTGCTGAGAGAGGTCACGAGGTTGTGGTGCAGCCCGAGTTCACGGTTCCATTTGGTGCTGGTGCTGCGCGGACGCAAGAATCGGTCCCATCGCCGTCTGTTTCACCTGGGATTGTTCCATTTGAGCAGTGAGAGTCTCTCAACGAAGCCGATTTGGGATCTGCAGCTCGTTCGACTGAAAGTTCTATTATGGCTGGGCGCCATAACAACTTGTGTTTAGCTGGACTGAAACCTTTCAGGTCAGCTGCTTACTGTAATTGATAGCCGCTCTGGGCAGCAAGGTCTTAACAACAGGCAGTAAGACCACCGCTAGCCTTCTCGAATCTAGGTAAACTATCGTGACGTTCTAAAGCTTGAATCTTCATTGTATTGGTTTCTTAGATTACCTCCTGCGCGGAGATGCACAGCGCAACCGTATGTTTTACAATTCACGCGACGTTCGAGAGCGAATCAGACGGTGTGACACGAACATGGGGCGTTTATAGACAAGGGTGCTGGAAAGACTTTGATGTCAGTCGGCAGACATGTTCGCACCCGAGATGCTTCCTCTCTATCATGTGTGCGGCAGGCAGTGCCTTGTTTGGTATCGATCCGTTCAATCTTGGGTATGCAACGTGCAAATCATATCTCCCTCGTGTCCAAGCGCCAGGTGAACGCCGTACTCCACCCAAACTCTACTGCGCCCCTTATTTCTTCTTGCCTTGTGCTTCTGAATCGCTCAGCTCCCTGATGAACACCTTGATGACACCATCTGGAACGTCGTCCACACCGTCCTCGAACCCTGGACTCACACCAACAGCCATGAATTTCCCGTCTGAGGAGAATTCGATTGTCTGCACGCTCGCAGGGAACTTTTGGTATTGCCTTATCCTCCTCTTTGCGACCGCGTCCCATAGCGCCACAATACCATCGCCTCCTCCTGTCGCGAACGTGCCGTGCACAGGGTGGTATGCCAGCGCGTTGACGGGGTACACAACATCCTGCCCTTCTACGTTCTGGCGATGGCACTTGAACGCGTATTTCCTTGACTGACTCTCGTCGCTTGGGTCAAACCATTCGACGGCCACACGACCTTCAATGCTCGAGCTCGAGTAACCGGCATCGTTGGGCATGCATGATACCGCACGCGTCATGTACTTCATCGAACTTTCTCTCCTCTGCCATGGCTCAATGGGAACGGCTTCTCCTCCACCCTGCTTCGCGGCGCCCGACAGAGCGCCCAGCTCGTAGATGTTGACAGCACGGCTTGCCATTGCAACGACAAGTTTCGAGGCGGACGCGGAGAGGGAGAAGGGTTTGGAAGGAAGGCTGATAACGGCGAAGTCGCCTGGGTTGGAGAGGTCGTGGAGGTGCAGGGTAGAGTCCCATGATGCGGAGATGAGGAGGTTGTGTGCGGCGGAGTACAGGATATTGCGAACACCCTGGGAGTGCGTCGAGACGATCGTTTGCGCTCCGGACGAGAGGTCAATTCTATGGTTCGTTAGTCGCAGGCAGGGTAGTGTGATCCATGAAGCAACGTACCTCCGCACTTCCCAGTCCAGTCCAGCTGTAAACGCCTCGTTGTCGTCGCGGCCGAAACATACGTCTAGCACAGGGGCTCGGTGCTCGAACTTCTGCAGCAGCTTGCCGCCAGGTTCGCCATGGGTGTCATAGAGATACACATGTCTATCCCACGAAGAGACCAGTAATCGCGTTGGTGTGCGCGGCGAGAATTTGACAGAGGAAATGGGCTCTGTAGGGTTCTGAGCGAGCTCGAATTGGCTGGACATGTTGGCGATGTTTGCGACGAATCGCTGGTGTTTGGAAAGCTCGAGGTGCAGCTCGGCCACAAAACACTGCTGACTAAGCCTCTCACAGGGCTGATCGGCCCCACCAGACTTTTGAAGCCTCCAGAGTTCTGGTGTTCCTCTAACGCAACACCACAAAATGCCGTTTGCTCAGCTGGTGATAGGGCCGCCAGGCTCAGGCAAGTCAACCTACTGTGATGGCATGCAACAGTTCATGGGCGCTATCGAACGCAAGTGTTCGGTCGTCAACCTCGACCCCGCCAACGATCACTGCTCGTATGAGCCCGCCGTAGACGTGCGAGATCTGGTGACCATAGATGAAATCATGGAGCAAGAGTCGCTTGGGCCGAACGGGGGCATCCTATATGCATTGGAGGAACTGGAGCATAACTTTGACTGGCTGGAAGAAGGGTTGAAGGAACTTGGAGGTCCGCACGCCGCTTTCTGAAAGATGCTGGAGTCATGCTGAGTAGTGGCAGATGATTATGTCTTATTTGACTGCCCTGGACAGGTTGAGCTCTTTACCTCGCACTCGTCGCTGCGCAACATCTTCTTTCGCCTCCAAAAACTTGGGTACCGAGTATTCGCCCACCACCCAATGCACGTAGCACCCAGCTAATCCAGGCCAGCTCGTTGTCGTGCACCTGACTGACTCGATCATACTATCGCGACCATCATTATACGTCTCGTCGTTACTCCTCGCCCTGCGCAGCATGCTGCAGATGGACCTCCCCCACCTGAACGTCCTCACCAAGATCGACAACCTGCAGAACTACCCGAACTTGCCCTTCAACCTCGATTTCTACACTGAGGTGCAGGACCTTCATTACCTTCTACCACATCTGAATCGTGAACAGACCTCGGGCATACCAGGACCAACAACACTGGGCGCAAATGAGGACACGGACATGGACGACGAGGAACCTACATCCAAGTTTTCAGCACTTAACAAAGCGATCGTTGAGTTGGTCGAAGAATTTGCCCTTGTCGGCTTCGAGACCTTGGCAGTTGAGGACAAGAAGAGCATGATGACACTGCTGCGCGCCATAGATCGTGCAGGTGGCTATGCGCTTGGGGGTATCGAAGGCGCGAACGAGACAGTATGGTCCATGGCCATGCAGCAGAACGCTGTGACAATGGATGCCCGCGATGTGCAGGAGAGATGGCTAGACAGAAGAGACGAGCTCGACGACGAGGAGAGGAAAGCATGGGAGAACGAAACCAAGGAAATGCGCGATCGGCCAGAAGCTGAAATGCCATCTGCTCCGAATGCGTCCCAAGAACCCAAAGCGAAGAGACATGAAGATGATGATGACGAAACGGATGATTTGGAGGAGATGAAGCAATTCATGGAGAAGCAAAAGGGAAGCGGCATCAGCGTCGTCAGGAAATGATTGCAGGCACCACAGCACATGTTACGGCTCGTGCGCAAAGGCTGATCAAGGGTTTGCTACTGCGTAGGCACAAGTCTTGTATTTCTACTTACCCCAAAAAGACGTGATAAGATCAAGACAGCAGAGGCTTTGGGAAGCTACAAATTGCGATGTTGGGTGTCGCAACAGCACCAAACGGTGACCAGGCAGCAGGCCCCACATGCATCACCGCCTGCGCGGGGTAGCGTCTCACACACGTCGTCGCGTGAGTGAAAGGATGCGTGTTTGACATGCCTAGAGATAGTAGACTCACAACAACGCTACCAACTGACATGTTACGCCCGTCTTGTCTTTTTGGTGCCTTCTACGCATTTCATGTTGAAGCGCAAGATCTCGGACTATGACGCATCTGATTCGTCGATCTTTGGCGATGTTCCAGCGCGAAACAAGCGCCTCTTTCGACCCAAGCACAGCATCCGCCAGCAGTGGGCGCCGCAACCACAGAGCAACATGAGCGAACTGCTACAGTTTGTCCTGCAGAATGAGGAGGCCTTCAAGAAGTGCGCGTACCTTTTCATATGTCTAAACGGTACTAACATATGCAAGCCA
Source organism: Stagonosporopsis chrysanthemi (assembly GCA_022560025.1). Lineage (NCBI taxonomy): Eukaryota > Fungi > Ascomycota > Dothideomycetes > Pleosporales > Didymellaceae > Stagonosporopsis > Stagonosporopsis chrysanthemi. Next base: position 487,652 of record JAFISE010000001.1, read on the forward strand.
GCACCGCGTTGCGTCTCTGTATGCGGACTTCCGGCAGCAGCTCGAGATCAACCCGGACGGCTACTATGCTAATATCGCCGCATGGACCAAAGCATTGACTGACGCCGCGCGAGCAGGTGTCATACCCACCCAGGGCACCACTCACGATCTCCTGAACATACGGACTGCAGACGACCTTGCGCGAGCGCTTCAGCATCCGCAGTATGGAAAGCCGACATGCTTACCAGCCGTTTTCCACGAGGCGGTGCAAAAGAAGGAGATGATACTCCTAAAAGACTTCCTGAGTTCAAAGACCAGCATATACAAGACATCTTGGATACCAACGCCGTGGTCAGCCCTACAGTGGAGTCTGCGAACGGTCGGTGTGTTGGGGAAAGCTGCTCCGCCAGATAAGCTCGCAGTCAAGAACTACGTCGTGCTGAAGAACATCGAGGTAGCCGGAGATGAAATCATGAAGCAGATGAAGGAGCACATATCGACCGCCGATCGAGTGCTTTCAAGACGGAACTTCCTCGAACGCTTCTCGCATACGCTCAATCCCACGGCACCTCTCACAAACAACGACCTCAACATCATTTTGGTCTTCCTAGCCCGAGATAAGCAAGCGATATCTTACGACGCGCAAACGATCAAGTTCAAGCTTGAGCACGAGGCCCAGCCCCTTCCAATCACCGAAGAAGATGCTGCTATCGCAGGCCTTCGCGACACTCTCGCAAACATCAATGCACAGCTTCCTCCACTCATGGAGAAGATCGCATCTGCTGACGCTGCAGCCCGCGAAGCAGTTGCTGCAAAGCAGATGGTCCGCGCAAAAGCCGCTCTACGCTCCAAGAAGCTCGCCGAAACAGCACTTGCACAGCGCTCGGATGTAGCCCTGCAGCTCGAAGGCGTGTATACAAAGCTACAGCAAGCTGCTGATCAAGTCGAGATTGTGGAAGCTATGCGCGCTGGTGCCGCAGCTCTGAAGGGTCTGAACGAAAAGGTCGGTGGCGCAGAGGGCGTGCAGGGTGTTGTCGATGCGGTCAACGAGCAGATGGCTACTACAGAAGAGATCACGAACATCATCAACGAGACGGATACAGCTGTCGACGAGGTGGATATTGAGGATGAGTTCGAGGCACTCGAGCGCGCCGAGAAGGAGAAGAGGGAGCAAGCGGATGCGGCAAAGACAGCGGCGAAGCTTGCAGAGCTGGAAGAGGTGGAGAGAAAGCAGAGGGAGCAGCAAGCAAAGGAAACTGCAGCCACGAAAGAGAAGCAGGCAGAGAACGAGGTGGTTGAAGAGAAGGTCGAACAGGCTTCTCAGGGTATTGCGAAGATGTCGTTTCAGCAGGAAGACGAACAGACAGCAGATTCAGAGAAGGAGCATGTGCCTGCATACGCTTGAGAGTACTCTGTTGGCAAGCTGCATCTTTGCTTTCTATCTATCGCATAGCACAGGCGTTCAGGCATTCATGATGATACGTAGACAATGCAATCAATATCATACACAAAGGACTTGCACCATCGGAAAGCTCTCTCCGGCCCTCATTCGCAACATACGAAATCACCTTCTCTACATTCGCAATCTCACAGATCGGCCGTAAGGGAGCTATCCCGGCGTGACGCCATGCCTGACGCACGCTAACCCCATCTAGCGCATCTCTGCCAAGCCCCGAACCTCAACTCAAGTCACCGTACCACCATACCCACCAAAGCTCTCAGTACCACCACGACGCGGCTCCGAGACCCCTCGATCGCCCTCGCACCGCACCTTTCCCTACTCTCCACTCATGCTACCCACAATGTCCGCACCCCGCGCCCTCCGCGCGCTCGCCCGCCCCGCCCTCTCGGTCCGCGCACCCGCCGCCCGCGCCTTCACACCCACCACCCGCGCGTTCTCCCAGTCGGTCGTCAGGCAAGGCGGTCACGAGCACCACTATGATGCGCCGTCTGGATGGCTGTTTGGCGTCAAGCCCGGCGAGGAGTACAAGAAGGAGGGGTGGGAGAATGCGACGTTCTATGCATTTATCCCCATGATGGTGTTGTTCGTGGGTGTTTATGCTTTCAAGCCTGATACGAGGTAAGCGATTGTGCTGCTTTGGGGGGCTGTGTAGGTGGTTTCGGGCCTGTGGAGGGTGCGATGGGTGGAGGGTGCGATGGGTGGAGGGAGGGTGGCTGGAGATGGGCGGCCATTGATGGCGATGAGGAAGCGTGGAGGCTTGGATGTTCGAAGCACAGGCGCTGACAATATCACAGCATCCAGACCTGGGCCCTTGAGGAGGCTCGCAGGCGGCTTGAGGCAGAGGGCATCCTAGCCGATCCGGATGTCAAGAAGGAATAAGCTCGACCGATGACCGAGAATCACGAACGAGGTGAACATCTCGCAGAGAATTGAGAGAAGCTATAGCGGGCTGAAGTGACGCAGCTGCACGCACAGAACTGTATATATCCGGATCATGACAGTTGTGGGGTTTCTTTTGTCGCATCGGCTCCGTAGAGGAGGTATGCAATTGCAATGCATTGAATTTCAAAGACTACCTGGACCGTGTTGTGCGATTGGGTCAAATGGTTTCAGAACTGACTCAATTTAATTCACCTTCTGTTGGAGTAGTTCTACATCTTAGGTGCGTCTCCCAACATCCCAAACGAATGCGGCACTGGCCGTCTACACTATTAGTACCATGACTGTCCTGAGCACCTTCGAAAGGGCCATCTCAGTCGATCTCGCGTAGGTCCAGGCTCTCGATGGTCGAGAGATACTGCCCAAAGGCATCTTGCAATATCTGCAGCACGCCAGGAGAAACCGTCGTGAATGCGAGACTCTTTACCTGCCTGCAGTTGGCGAAGAGCACTCCAATTGGCGTGACGACGGAGTGTCGACCGGCATTTCCAGGGAGAGGGCTAGGAGTATGCACGGCATCAATAACCTCGATTCTGGTGATTGAGCATGAAGGAACTACTTGGTCCCACTTGTGGCCCTGATCTTCGACAGCACCAGCAGCGGTAGTGCTAAGCTGGAGTCCGCTCAGGCAGAGAAATTCAAGGCTCGGCAGACTGATGACTGCCCAGAGCTGTGACAAGAAGTAGTCGGTCTTGCAATTCAGCTTGAAGGTGCGTAGCTGTTCGAAGTTGTGCTGGCTGGTTGGAAACCTCGCACGATAGCCAATTCCGTTCAGAACTGCGTGAGTTGGAATGTCGGTATGATAACCAGAGCAGTCGAGACATTGGATATTTGGTAGCATACGTAGGAGAGCTTGTACCGCCTCTTTGACAGGATCCGACACACCAACCCGTCTCAAATATCCGCGGCTGATTAGGTCATACGGATCGTCAGGTATGAGTTCCCACATGTAAGGTCGTCCTTGAGCGCGGAGGTTTGCAGCTGATCTGCAGATGAAGCCCCTGTCTTGTCGGAGCAGCTTCAAGTACTGGACATGCAGCCTCAGATCTGGTCGTTGCATCATCGTACTGATGAAGTATGAAAGGTTGCACTTGTCAAATGTTATCGAGTCGTATGTTGCGGGAACAAGATGAGAGCTGTCCACACGGTCTTCGAAAGTGGTCGATACAGTCTCTCCAGGCATGCAAGCCGTCAATGAGACCGCAGTATAGAGATGGGGAGTGGCAATGCAGTTGAGCTTGCGTGAGATCAGCGCAGCTGCGGCGAGCGAAGACTGAGGCTGCAGGAAGAACATGATCCTATCGATCAGTTCTTGCGGGAGTTGATCGAGGCCCATGCCTGTTGATTCGCCAGGCGATGCAGGACCGTGAGTGTCGTCAGCTGGCTGCGTCATTGCAGTTGGAAAGTCGCGAGGAATTGGAGGTCGTTTGTGGAAAGTTGTGGAAACCAGACAAGAGGTGAGCAGCCAAAAGATATGCATATGGGGTCGGCAAGAGCCCTGTCTTTCACTTAGTAGGTATACCACGTAACACTGCCCACGGCCTCGCCGGACGCAATCGAGGAAGCGTGGCCAGCTTCTGGCCCCGCTATATCTAAAATGCCAACACCGGAATTCGCGACCTTGATATGACCATCATCAGCAAAGCATTCAAACAAAAAACCCTATAGAGAAATAGCAATACCATTGCTACAGAACGAGGATATCATTTCGTCCAGCCCAGCCCGTTCATAACCATTTCATAACATTCATAACGTCATAGCTCATCCCTCCACATCCTAGAGCCTTCCCTCACTACCGCTCATAAACTCTTAGCAAGCTTCCTGGCACGCACGGCCTGCAAGAATGCACCATAGCTCCATGTTAAATCCTCCGCGCCCGTCATGAAGCCAGTCACTTTGTCGAACTGCTCGCTCATGCTACCCTCAGTATCGACATGCTTCCTTACTACGCCAAGAAACTGGTCGCCTACTGTGCTGAGACGTTCGACGATGGAGTGGAAGAGCGCGTCGTTGGGCCCGTAGGTCCCTTCGTCGACATCGAGGCTGGAGGAAGCGAGGAGGGCGGCGTAGAAAGGGAGCGAGGTGGATGAGATGGTGAGGTTGGTGGAGATGGAGATGTGCGAGGCGGTGCGGTAGAGGATCTCGGCAGCAGATGAGGTGCAGAGGAACCATGGGTTGCCGTGTTGGGTGGTGGTATAGCCGTTGTACTTGTCTTCGGGATAGCGGCCAAGACCTGTGCCCTCGAAGGGTTGCTCGTCGTCTGCGTCTGCCTCGGACTCGTCATCAGAAAAGGACCGGGGACTGCTGTTGATGGGGAAACGGTCTCGCTGGTCCGTAGCCAATGCGAGCAGGGAGACGAGAATCTCATCAGACCATGGCGGGTAGACCACGCTGTCGTCTGAGTCTTCAGCTGGTAGAGCGTGCAGCGAACCAAGTAGAAGACCACAGTCAAGTCCAGACCTCTTGCTCCACAGAGTTTCGACAAGATGCCCCTTCTGCTTGTTCCAGAACTTTGAGAGCAAGTTCTCGATATAACCAGCTTGCAATGTGTACCAGTCTGCCGCACCAAGATCACCAAATGCGCGCGCAAGCTGGCTTCCTTCCCGCAGGCTTCGCGCGCTGACCATGAGAGTGAAGAAGTGCAGACCTTCAACCTCCTCCCATAAATCAAAACCAGACTGGTTCCAGTAATGGCTGACGTACTCGAGATCGGCTTTGATAACACTAGTAGGTGGCATGCTCGCCTCGTAGAATGGTGCGAAGAAGTCCTCTGCTCGAGATGACGTCCACAAGGTCGGGTGCGAGGCATTGTATTCTCGAAGATAGTGGATGAGCGTCAGAGCGCGCAGCGCTGGCCCGTCTCGCTGAGGGCGTCCCCATGAGCCTGTGAACGGCTTGCCGTCAACCTCGAACTTTGGTTCGCCCAGCCCAGTGAGATCATCGAATGTACCTGACGGGTTGGAGGTGCGTTGTATTGTCTGCTGCAAAGATGCGTACGCATCGAGGATATCGGAGAGCTTGCCACCAAGACGAGAAGATATGTCGTCGGCGTAGACGTCTACAAGGGTGTCCATTGTAATGGCAGCATCGCGAACCCCTTCATAAGGTCAACTACCGTGTTCACCAGTGATTCTGACGACAACTTACACTGGTACCAGTAGTCCGGCCCGTTCTGGCTCGGGCTGGCAATCACAGTGCCAGGTGCAACGCCATGGCCTTCCACGTTGCGTCCACCAGGCGATACATTTGCCAGCAACTTGTCCAGCGCTATCCGCTCTTCCTGTTGTATCCATGCATCAAGTGTATCTTGCAGGGGCTGCTGTTGCTTCTGAGCATCCGCCATGCCGAGGAAACCGAGGTCCCGTAATGGAGGGATCGAGAAAGCGTAGGAGCAGGGCGTCAAAGACGCAGCGAGGAGGATGCTAGGCAGCATGACTGCTATATCCGGCGTCAACAGTGTGAGAAGTAGGTATTAGAGGAGTGAAACAGTTCAGAATGTCATGACAGCTTCAACACCAAGCAACAGAACTAGAGCGGCGCGTGAAGAATGGTAAGAACGTCGTCGATATTAAACAAGCAACTACGCCGGGCCCCGGCCCTCCCACGCATCATGCCCCATACTAGTCATTCACCGTGGCATGTGCCCCACCGCATGCCCATTGTTCACTGCCTAGCGGCGTCGTAGCGAGTCGGGTTTCGTAGGGGCGGTCAAGCGTTGTCGAAGTTTGGTCTGACGTGGACGGGTGATGTGAATCAAGCGTGTGCGAGCGTGTCACGCGAGCGTCGTGGGGCGAATCAGCGGCGAGGGAGGTCCGCGATGACGCTGGGAGATCCGGGGAAGCAGGGAACTTGTACTTTTTCGTCTTTGGGGTTTCGACCTCGGTTGTCGTGAAACTCATAGCAAACGGCTTGAGAGATGCTGCATAAATTGAGGCTGTATGGAAGAGAAGTCTGACTTTGTGGTCGGAGCTGGACTGGTCGCAAATATGAGGGGGCTGAACCAAGCTGTTCCACCATGAACAGCGCTGCCTGATTGCACCCGTCACCGACACAGCCTCAGTCCTGACTTTCAGACCATTCGTGAGGATCAGATCTCATCAGCTGGAATCCGGTCCTCCATAAGCACTCAGCTCACAAGCAATGAGTGGCCCCGTCGAACTCTCCCGTCCCTGCCGCCGCCCACCCTCCAGGCGACTTGTGACCAAGCGAGCGATACCGGCATGCAGACCTCGGATGTTAGCAATAGCATATGTCAGGACTCCAAATTTCACATGCCTATACCACTCTCCGGGTCCACTTGGATAAGTTCAACCCGTGAAGAGATACAACTTCGTTATCATTACGCTCATATGCGTGCTACGAAAACATCATAGTTATACAACCAACACCCATGTTCCCGACCCATGCCAAAACCAACGCCGCATCTCAGACGCGCCCTAAGGGGTATCTCGCGAATGAAGAGCCATTATCATTAGACCTAAACGTCATGTACAGTGAAAGAAACCAAACAACGCAAGCAATGCAATAAAATGCAGCACAAGGGAAGATGCAGCTTCCACCTGGAAACCATGCTGGGCACCAAAGCCACGTCAAATCAGATCCGGTGCACCAAGGCCCTCCTAGACGCTTGATCCAAATATTTCGTCTCCGCTGTCCTTTTTACTGTTACGTTTCCTCGCCTTTCCTTTCTTCTTTGGAAGGTCGTTGCGTTCGTTGGGCGGCGTGTGCGTGCGCTGGCTGCCTGCTGCGCTCGACTCGCCTACACGCAAGCCCTTGACTTCTTTCAATACATCACGGAAGCCCTCTTCCAGGGTTGTCATCCGCGCAAGCATGATCCTACTCATGCGGTTGGAATCTGATTCTGTGTCACTGCCCTTGCGTTCCATGCGCTCCATACGTGCCTCCGCTCTGGCTCGTGCTGCGAGCTCGAAATGGGTTGTGAAGGAGGCCGGGATGGTGTTGAGATTGCCGAAGTTGGGATTGTTCGTGTTGTCACCAAGATCAGAGGCGAGGTCAAGTGCTACGGCGTTAAAGGAAGGCGTGCGATTCTGGCGCTCTAGAGCGAGGAAATTCGACAAATTCGGTGTCCCTCGATTGCTGTCGGAGGGCAGCATTGCACGAGCGCGGGAAGCTGAGGCGTGACTAACATGGCTCGCGGGCTGAGGACGTTTAGGTGTCTTCACTCCAGACGATGTGGTTGCGTCGAGACGACCAGGCGTGGCCGTCCCACTGCGTGAGCTCAGTTTTGCACGCTTGTCGGGCGAACCTGGACGCGAGAATTCCATGGCGTCTTTCGTGGGGCTAAAGAGAATAGTACTTGTTGAGGTGTTGCGCTTGTGTCCTGGCTTGCTTTTCCTGCCAGGTGACATGACTACGCTGGCATCAGATACCGAAGATACCCTTGCTGGAGTGCGCGCAGGAGTCTTTGGTCTGGGCACCACAGGTGTGCGGAAAAACTCGTCTTCCGACGTCACATAGCCCAGTTTCAGCTTTTTGTTCTCCTTGTCACTTGTTGGCAGATTCTTCGGGGTTGTCTGTCGATCGGAGGTGGAGTCGTTGTCGTCGGCCTGAGTCAGCAATTCGTCGTCACCGTCGGCATCAGTTTGCTGCGGCAGATCGTCGACCATGTCGGGTTCGTCCTCCTCAATGATCGGACGTGGGAACGTTACGAAACTTTCATCCGGATCCGAGGCTACACTTCTAGTGAATGAGAGCGGGTGCCTTCGCCTTGGCTGACCAGAGGTCTTGGAGCGACGCAAATAACCTGGTCTAGCACGGGACTCGAGACGGTCAAGGACGGATTGAGCATCTTCCTGGGGTGGGGGCACCTCCTCGTCGTTGCCCATCTTCTTCATCCAGTCAGATACCACATTGCTTGAGTTCCTGCGACCAGAGGGATAGTTCGAAGGCGCTTGGACGCTGTTGTCGCGATACGGTCGGCGGAACACCTCTTCCAAGGCGCGATCCTTGTGAAAAGTCGTGATGGATGGCTCACGAAGTCGAGGGTTGAACGACTCGATAGCACCGCGAATGCTGAAGGCTGGGACCACAGGCGACGCTGTACCTGGGCGTCCACGGTTCTCGACCAGGTCAGTGGGTCCATAGCTCATGTTCGTGAGCAACAGCCTCTCATACATGAAGATTGTGAACAAAATGGGGATGTGTGTCAGTTTGATGATCATTCTGTTCATCCGTACGAACCGCTTGAATGGCATCGTAAACTTCAACGGGATGAGCAGCCATCCCATTATATTCGTTGGAGGAATATACGAGAACAAAGCGTCAGACTTGACCATAGATATTGTGTTCACTGCGAACAGGAACTGATGCTCTTCGTTGGCGTTCTGGACGATTTTCATGAACGAGTTTGTCAACACTGTGACCAGAATCGTGACAATGAGGAAATGACACATGAAGAGGAAGAGTGCCAACAGAGCCTTGCCAAGAGCATTGTACTTGAGCCAAAGGTCCCATGCTGCTGGTGTGAAGCCCATGAGTAGCTGGAAGATGGCATACGCAGCGTCCGAGGCAGAAAGGCCTATGTTGAAAGCCAGACTGAATGCGACAAAGAATCCGCTGCATGCTATACAAATGAGAACCAAGATGGCCACCAGATCCATAGCCATCATTCGAAAGGCAATTAGCAGCTGGGAGAAATATTGATAGTGGTCCAGAGCAGAGAACAGACGAGGGAACAGGAGGACTGCAGTTGCGCCCAAGGTGTCGTAAGCCATGCTGGCCACATGGTTACGGCTAACATCCGGCATGAGAATACCGTACAAGCGCAGGACATAGTATGCCATGAACATGAGCAGAATGCCAAGATCGACGAAGTTCCAAATCTGTTATTTTCATCAGCGCGAGCTCGGTTATTGGAGGACACAAGGATCGGGAGACTACAGCGCCCAGAATCAGTCGGGTGTATGGAAGAGTGCAAACTTACACTCATGACTGCTGGGGTTAGCTACATCCAATGAAACCACATGAAAGTGTGCTTACTGTAGAGCCCAAACCCCTGTTCAGAGAACCCAACAATCTCATCGAGCATGTACCCAGCACTCCAGAACCAAAAGATGACTTCCAGAACCGTAATATCGTCCGACTTCTCGGCCAGCACAGCCAAGAACAGCCCTAACATTATGCCAAAAGACAAGGTCGAGAAAAGGTTGCGATAGCGTGGGACTCGGAGACGGGAGAGCTTGAAGAGCGAGGCTTCTTGGGGATCGTATAGAGTCACTGTTCGTCTCATAAGCGCAGATGCTGGCAGATCGGCGTTGAATCGCTTGGGCGTCGGCGCACGACGCGCCGGGCCCCTGCCAGGAGACAGCTCGTCGCTGTCGGGGCGGCTGTGGCTGTGAGACGTGTCGGGCTTGCGATGGAGGCTGTCTGCGACTGAGTGGAAGACGATTGTTCCAGCCCAGATGGCCTCCAACTGCTGCACAACCAAAGGATGAGCCAGAAACTTCTTGGCTTCGGCACGAATGGCGATTTCCAATGCAGAGATGCGCGCATGCTGCGACCTCTGGCGCGGCCAATTTGTGCCCCCCATAGGTGTCTCGAGGCCCTGGAGAGGGTCATAGTCGTAGCTTAGGGCGTCGATCAGCTCTCTTGTGGAGAACTCCTTCAACAGGCGCATAGCCAGCAGCTCGCAAAGGAGCGCCCGCGTCTTGCTGACGCCAACATTTCCGGGATTTGCCTCTCCTTCCTTTCTGAACTGTAGGCAGTTTGCGATCAAGCAGTACAGAGTACCACGATTGTAGTGCTCTGCGCGAATCTGCTGCTGGAGGGGCTTGACGAGGAACTGAGAAACCTGCGGCGAGCGCAGCTGGTCCCAGCTCAGGGTGGTCTCGCAGCGCTGGACGACAGCTGTGCGTATGGCGTGGGTGTTGTTGTATATGGGGATGCGGTCTGAAACTTCGTGTTAGCGCAGTAAACAATCATCTTCACGTGCAACAAAGGCAGCGCACCAAGAACCTCCGAAGAGAAGACTGGCAGCAATGGACCGTCGCGCCGGTGGTCATGGTCCTCGTCGTCGACCTCGCCGTCGTACCGGCCTGCGTGATGCTCGAAGTCGTCATCGTGCTCGGACGCCTCGTCGTTGTGGCGGCTGCGGTACTTGTGTAATGCTGCAAGAAGGGGCGTCGTCTCAGACGAGCGGCTACTCTTTTTCGAGCGCAGCAATGAGGCGAACATTGGGACACCCGCACGTCTTCCTTCAGAGCAGTCCTCGTAGCAGAGCGCAAGCGGGGAGGAGGCGGAGGTAACAAACAAGAAGCACAGTCCTCTCCTAATTTCGTACCACACCAAGATTCACCGCCTCACAGGCTGCTATGCCGCTCTTCGCCGCCATGCTGAGACGAGTTGATCATGAGGATGGCACAATTGCCATGTCCTTATCTGCGCCTTTAACTTCCCCACGATTCCTGTCGCGCTGCCGACCAATGACCACGTCCGCTTGCCCACGGTGTCGCCAGTCCAACCCTTGCATGTGCCATGACGAACGCGCTACTTATGCACGTTTCCCGACCTCAGCGCGATTTCGATTCGAGACTGGACATCATCATCGCTGTTGCATCACCTGCCGTCTGGGGTGCAGATGCCCAAATTGCGCGCGCTGCGACATCCCTCAGGTCTGCGTTGAAGAGCTGGATGATGATTGAGGTTTCTGTATTGCGTCTTTGGCCATGACTCGGGTGCTTTCAACGGATTATCGCCTGCGGTCTGGACTCGTTCACGTCGCTATACTTGGACTGTGATGCCGACTCCCTGCAGCAGCACAGAATCCCCTGGTCACGCCGCCAAGTACCGGAGATGCTTGCCTCATTCACTCATTGTGAGCGTCCCAGAGAACTGTCGATTGTCGATGCCGATCCATCGGTCGCAGTTCCATCGAAAGGCCGCAGCTCCATCGAAAGACATCGCGTTCATGCCGGTATATGTATGCATCTACCAGGGTGCTTCGGTTCGCGCGCCCCACCGCTCAAGCCTCGTCAATTTTAGGTGCAGATTTGCATGATGACGCGGGCGACCTTCCGCATCATGTTTTGCTCCACTGGCCTGCTTCCCGAGCGTTCACGATCTTCTTATCGATGCTATGTGACCTGCGAGGGCGTCGAGTCGTTCCTTTTCCATCACTGATACCATGACATAATCTGCGCAGTCTCATGGCTTGCAGCAACCCAAGGCATAATGTCGATGAAGGTGCTGGAGCTGAAAGCCTACAGCACACCCAAATAGCAAATACCCAGCAGGTGCCAGCCTTACGAAGCAGCTCGTCCCTTCCGGTTGATTGGGTTAAATCTACCCTCCCTAGATCTTCTATAAGCGCCACAATTACTGCTGAACACTATTGAATTTTGACTTTAATAGCCTGATAGAAAGTGGTAAACACTACATGTCCGCGAACACAAATCTGGAGAATTCGTTATTGGAGTTGAAGCCAACCTAGGGATCTACTGTTTCCTATGAGCGATCGCTCAAAAAGAGACGGCCTTCTTCGTACACAGCAGACTAAACTTGGTACAGTCTAGCACGGCAGCCTCATCATAGCCACAACAGACACCGCCGCCGCCCTTGTAGAATCCTTCAGCCTTATGGCGAGAATGTACATACCGAGCTCGACAACATATAAGCTCCAAAAACAGATACGAGTCGAGAAGCACGAACGACCTCAATCGACAACGTAAACTCCTGGCCTCCAGCTCCCCGCCACCATGAAGCAAGATTACTCATGTCGAGGTTCCCAAGTTCGATTTGCAAGGAACGGAGTAAGATCCTATGCAGTTGGGCAGATCTGGATTACTTTCACTGCCTGAAGAAATGTTTATTGATCACCATATGCTCAAGGGAAACTTATTTTCGTCACTCTATAGTGTCTCGCATCCCCCCCCTTCCCCTCAGCAAGCACCCAGTCATCCTCTGACACAAACACTCTCTCTCACCACCATCCAGTGCATAGGCTGAAGCCAATGCCTACATGCAGTCCACTCTTTTCTATCTCAGACGTCTACAACAAATGCAGCACTACCGCTTCTGCAAGAGGAAGGCCTGAAGTCCACTAGCAACGGTACCTGAATGATCCGGTAGGGTGCTGTGTAGTGCTTGTTCCGGATGCAGGTGGCGCGGTGTAGAGTGGTGTCTTGTCTGGGTTAGCGCGTGCTGAGTTGGAGCGGTACACTTGCGTAGTACAGCCGTGTAAGGGGCGATTCGCGGTAGTGAGATAGGGTATGCGGGAGGTGGCTGCAAGCAAGTCATCAAGTTGGTTGCTGCTGAGGTGCCAAAGGCGCGGCCGACAGAGTGGAAGGCGAGAAAGTCACGGAGAAAAAAAATTGTCATGTCATACGAGTACACATCTGCTACACGCCACTACAATGTCAGTCTGCCAACAAACCAGCCAGGGAAAGGAGACAGAAGTCAGGTAGCCGCTCCTCCGCTTCCCACACAGTGGTCAGCAGTCTGCAGCACAGAAATACGCCAGATAATACACCAAACCCTAGATGAACCGCCCCAAGCGGGCATGTGAAGAAAGAAGAAAGATACCAGTCCCTTTTCCCTAGTCTAAATCGTAATTGAAGCGATTTTGGCGCCGCCTCCCAAAATAGATGCCCAGCGCGGTGATCAGGACAATGAAAAAGCAGGTCCATTTGAAGACGATCCTTGCAAGGTCCCAGGCGTCAAGGGGAGCACTTCGGACAATAGTCAGAAATGAGATGTGTGCGGAAGAGAAGTGGTCGCGGCGTGGAAAGAGCGGCGTTGGGGATGTGGGTGGGATGGGAAGGCTTATTGCTCCTGTTCGTACCCTGCTGGCTTTTCTAGGTTGTTGAGCTCGTAGTAGCGTGCTGTGCCTGTGCGGATGTTAGTATGAGTGTTGAAAGTTGTGTGGAGGGATTGCTTACAGCTGTAGCCTTTCCAATCGAAGTTGTCCTTGGGGTTGCAATGGCATTTGTGGTCCAGGCGGAACTGCTCGCCGGTGGGGCAGTGGGTGAAGGGAACGTGGTAGTAAGCGATGTCGTTAAAGAAGTGGATCTCGTCTTTCTTGAGCAGCAGGGCTGCAGCTAGCGAGTGGACTGGCGCATCGCCCCATCGCTCGTAGAAGAAACCGCCAGCTTGGTCAAGCGACTCAAAGTAGTCGATGTAAGCCTTGGACCTCAGCCAGTTGAGATTGCCGATTTCGAAGTTGGACCAGAAGTGGCAGTGGTTGTAGGTCTCGCCATTGTCGTCGCTGATGAACTTCATGGAGTTGTCCTGGGCAACGTACTGAGGAAAGTTCTTGGTGAAGTTCTTGGTGGCTTCCCAAAGGGTGGGGATGGTCTCGACGTATTCGTACAGACTGAGGGTGAAGCTGTACTTCTTCTTGTTCTCTGCCATGAACTTGAAGGTGTCGTAGTTGATGTCGCAGTGCATCTCAATGCTGGGCTCAACGCGCCAGTACCACTCGTAGTCGAGCATCAACGGGTGGCGGAAGAAGAAACCGGACTCGTAGCGACACATGTGTCTGTAGCTGATGGAGTCACCGTAGATGATCTTCTTCTCCTTCATCTCCTCACGGACCTTCGCGGCCTTGTCCTGGTCGATCCACTCAGGGAAGGACCAGTGCTCCTTGGGTATCTTGCCGTACTTGGTCTTGCCGGATACAAGGGCAGTTGTGACCTTCTTGAACTCGTCGTTGAAGTCGTCATCGTTCAGGAAGACCCAGTCGTAGTTGAACTTGCGGTTGAAGCGGTCCTCGACGTGGCGGATGGACTTGGCGATGTCCCAGACGTCCTGATTGCGGGCGAGGGTGACGAAAGTCGCGTTCATGCGCTCGCCGGTAGCAGTGGCAGGCGGCAGCTCGTGGTCGTTCGGGGTGGTCGGGGGGTTCGCAGCAACGGGAGCGGCGTGGTCGTTGGACTCGGGGGTGCTGGGTGTGCTGGGTGTGCCGGGCGTGAGGGTGTCCTTGGTGCCGGAGCCATAGCTAGGCCAGCTAGGCGCCGAAGGGACTGTGGACGAGGAACCGATGAAGTAAAGAAGAACGAGCGCCTGTCAGGGTCAGTGCATGCTCAGGGCGATCTTGCAATGGCCGTCTTACGAAGAGCGCAAAGACGATGTAGCGCAGATAGCGTTGTGTGCCCGCCATCATGATAGCGAGGTGGACCGGAGAGCGCGCTGCTGGCGTCTAGGTGGAAGGGGGTGGTGGCGATGGTGGTGGATATATATTATGTGCTGGCCAGGGTCTGGTACGCTTGCTAGGAGTGCGGAGATGGTCGCTGCAAGCAGTTTGGACGCGTGGTTTGAACAAGTTACCCAGGTACGGGGGAAAGAGCGGACAGACACGCTGGACTCGTGCACATCCACTGCAAGACGGACAGATGGCAGAGAGACAGGCGTGCAAAGTCTTCCTAAGAACACAAAGTCGAAAAGGAGAAGGAGACGTCTTCGTATGCGCGCCTTAAGATCTTAGGTGGCTGACCCAACCGTCCAGGGAGGGTGCCGCAGCGCCGACGCACGGGACATGCCGGCGGGCACAGGGCTCAACCAGAAGCGCGACGCAGCCAGAGCTTCGGAGGCGTCACCACGGCTCGACCTCGACCTCGTTCTCGACACCGCGACGAAGCGCATTCTTCCGCCGTCGCACAGCATTCTTACCGTCTCGCGCTTTTTTTTTATTAGTCGGCCCGTGCATTTGTCCGCGCACGACGACGCCCGTCGTCTCGTCCCTTTGCTCTGGCTTAACGTCATCCAGATTGGGCAGAAGATACGCACCCTCGCGCGCAATCTCACACACAATCACCCGCCCGGGCACCGCCCACCATGTCTTTCTTCGGCTTTGACACCAGTCTGCCCCGCGACCGCGGCCATCAGACCAACGCTCCCGGCTTTGGCCAGCATGATGCCTTTGCGGGCTTCAGTGGAGGGGCAGCTGATGACGATGTGTAGGTTGCGCTGGACTGGCCAATTGACCTCTACTTACATACCTGCGCAGCATCGACTTTGACGATACGTACCAGGGTCTAGGCGGACGGCTCGACGATACCGACGATGCTTTCAACGATGACACCTTCGGTGGGGACGGGCCTGTCACACAGCAGAGCGTGGGCAAGGACTTCGATTTTGCTGGTCAGACGTTACAGATCGCCGGCACTATGCAGGAGGAGCAGATGCTTTATCAGGCTCGCCAGGGCTTTTCTAGGCCTGCCCCTCAACAGCAACAGCAACAGCAGCAGCAGCAGCAGCAGCAGCAGCAACAACAACACCAGCAACAATACCAGCACCAGCACCAGTACCAGCAATCCCCTGCTCACCAATCCTCGAAGCCTGCCAGGACCGGCTATGAGAGCTACAAGGATCCTGACTACATCCCCCAGCTAGAGGCACGCGCCGATATCTGGGGCCTGAAGCCGAAGCAGCCTGCCGCCCAGCGTCATCAACAGCCTGAACACCAGCCATCGCCTGTTCCCTATTCCAGCAGCCCAGCTCAGCAGTCTGCCGCCTCGCGAAATGTCATGAGCTTGGACGAGGTAGAGGCCATGCTGCGAAACCAGAGTATTGGCAACGAGGCTCGTGGCACGCCACCGGTTCAGCCGCCTCCTGGCATGGGTTACCCCCAGCAGCACCCGCAGCAGTTCTTCCAGGGACAGCCGCCCTTCCCTGGTATGCAGGGCATGCAGGGACTGCAGGGACTGCCACCTAGTATGCCGCCCGGCTTTCCTGGCCAGCACGCTCCGCAGATCTTGCAGCGTCCTCAGCAGCATCAATACCAGCAGCCGCCTCCTCAGCAGCAGCAATTCCAGCAGAGACAAGGTCCTTCTCAGCAGCAACAGCAGTTTCACGCTGAACTGCCTGGTCAATCTGCACAGACATCAACGCCCCCTCAGCCTACGATTTTGCAGCGCCAGAAGCCCGAGCCGGCTGCACAGCAGCAAAGGGGTGCTTCTCCGGCTACACAACCTCAAGGCCCTCCCTCTCAGCCTCGACAGATCCTGCAGAACCCCAACCGCTTGTCTGGTCAGGGCCAGCCAATGGCTCAACAAGGCTCCGCTCCTCGTCAGGTTGCTGGAAGTGCTCCAGGACAGCACAACAGAGGTCCTTCGTTCCCTATCATCACTCATCCCGAGCAGCTGCTCAACCTCTCCGAAGCTGACCGTGCAGCCTTCCTCGAGGAAGACGCAAAGCGTGCAAAGCGCAACCACAAGATTGCACAGCTGGCCAAAGACAACGGTCTCATGACTCCCCAAGATAAGAACTTCATTACTCGCATTCAGTTGCAGCAGCTCATGACAGCGACTGGCAACTTAGACGAGAGGGGTCCTGAAGCTGCAATTGCCGAAGACTTCTACTACCAGGTCTTCAGCCAGATTCGTGGTGCTCCTCGTCAGAACCCGCAGCAACCAGCAAGCCAGTTTGCCCAGACTTACCTATTCCAGACCAACAACAGGTTTGGCAACCGAAGGCACGGCCGCGGTGGTGACAACCACATGCAACGCATGGAACAGCAGATCCAGCGTGCAGTTGAAGCTGCAAAGGCTAGACCAAAGGCGAAGCAACTCGTTGTTGAGGGCAGTCTGGGTAAGATTGCTTTCAGCAACTCCAAGACTCCGCGACCACTCCTCAACATCAAGCGTCCGGAGACAGGCGACAAGCCGAAACCCAAGACTTCCATTGCGGACCGCAAGGATGCGTTGCGAAACATCGAGAATGTCTACCTTGTTCTGATGCAGATGGAGGACCACGAGCGCAGCATGCCACCTCCCATTAGTGAGAACAGCAACCCCGAAGCTATTCAAGCCCACATGGAGTGGCGTTCAAAGATTGAGGCGCTGCACCTAAAGCTCTGGCAGGCTACCAAGATCATGGAGCCTATCAACCCTCACGCCCACGCTCAGCATCCCTTCATTCAGATCCTGTCGCATGCTAAGGGCAAGAAGGTCATCCCTCGTCTCTTCCGTCACATCGACGAACAGGAGCGCATCACGGTGGTGACTATGATCGTCGTCCATCTTGACAATCTAAACGTTGTCGGCCACGCAATTGCGACACCAGACGAGCCGCTGAGTATTGCCATCCGCGAAGAGGTCGAGCTGTTCTCACACACCGTGATGCCACCGCTCTTTGCGCACATCTCCGAGTCACCCCTCAACATCATCATCGGCCTTCTCGGACTTATTCTGGACCGCACCAACCTTCACGTTGTCGCACGCACCAAGATCGGCCTCTCACTCCTGACCATCTTGATCTCTCGCGCGGAGCTTCTGAAGCAATCGGCTCCTGAGATTGACGCTGGTGATTGGGACCAGTGGACTGTGTTGTACAACCGCCTCTTCGATACCATCGAGCCTGTACTACCATACTTGTTCCCTGGCTCGATCAACGACACCGACGACATGTACATCTGGCAGTTCTTGGCTGCCATGGGTGTCGGTGCCAGCCCCGAGCAGCAGCAGAGATTGGTCATTGGCGTCAAGGACCGCGTCATGGAGACTGTCTCTGTCAGCAAGGCCCTGCCCGCGGAGATGGCTGGAGCCCGCTTGGGCAACGTAAACCTCTTCATGAGGGCTATCGGCCTGGACGTCGAACTACTTGGCTGAAGTATCGTCTAGTGCCATAGCTTGTGGTCTCCGTGCGCAAGCCATCGCTCGCTGCAACTTCTAATGTGCAGCGCAAGCATGGCAGCCAATGGTCACGCCTCTTGCTGCATATTCCGATGGACAAGATGCCGCATTTCCTCCATTCGCTGTAACATGAAAGCAGTCGAGTTGAGGTGAAGGAAGCAGGCATGCACCTGACTGTAAGGTGCATGTCCACCACACAGTACTCCCCTATTTATAAAGGATGCTGACCACCCTGAAGTGGTGCAGGGATTTACTGCGTTGCGATAGATATTCAAAAGCCATGTTACCCGGCAATGAAATTTAACAATTGTTTTTTCATGCACCCTGAACCTGCTGCCGTGCCTCTCAGGAATGTACTAAGCGCTGCTGTGTGCACGGCAGCAAGTTTACCTTCTGCTTGCTCTCGCGACACGAAATGGTTCAATCAACAGCCGCAAACCCGTGAGCAACACGCCCATGCAACCAGCGTCTCCCATGCCCAGCTTCGAAACAGCCTCACCCGCTTTGCACCTTGCCCGGAAGCAGACTCTCACGTTGCGAAACTTCGCTCCTGTTCCCTCAGGCGTCAAACACGATAGCAATATCCAACTGGCCACCCCCAAGGCTATCAAACATAAAAATCACGGCCGTATGGCTCCGCATCCTCTTTCTTGCAGCCGGGCGTCCAGAGAAGATGGGGTGGTCCCCACATGTGTCTACCTCATACGCGTTTCATGTGTCGCAGACGGGACCTGACAGCTAAGCTTTGCCGTGATGCTTGTCTCGAAGCCTGGGGAAAGAATGGTGGTGCTCGAGTAAGTGTTGCTTCGTAATTAGTGCCCAAGGACGCAGGCGATATTGGAGAGTTGCGTTGTTTGTTGCAATTCGAGATAGTACGCCTCTAAGTTCGCAGAAAAAACCGGCTCACTGGCTTGATAGAATTGCCGATTTCGCAAACGCAAGTTTCCTTCACTTTTCTCGAGTCAGAGACCGATACTGTCTTTTGCGTGCATTCCAATTTCCTTCTTCGCAGTTTGTTACCACCTATGAGCGCACGACGTCGGCACGAGTCTGGATCGACAACGACGAATTATCCACCGTGATCGTTTGAGAACCGCGACAATCTTCCGTGGAGCTTCGCCCGTAACTTGGCATTGCGAAACGCCGCACTTTTGGCCTCGTCAGCTTTGATATTCATGCGTGTCGGAGGTCACTGCAGTGCGTCGTCAGCCGCCGCGAGCTGTGGTTGAGAGCGCCCGCATCAGCGCGCCCGCATCACTAGAACAGAAGACGCTCAGAACGAATGAATGGCCAACAAGAGCAGACGCTCAGGGCTTTCCCTAACATTCCCCTGCTCCTATCTCCAGAACTCCATCCATGATTCTTCGACGGTGACAGCATTCACAGGTGCCGCGGGCCTGAAACGTTCTCGCTAGGCTCCGCAACCCATGTCCGCGCGCTAGTCCCCTCCACATTTCCTCAACACCACCCGGTCAAACTCACGCAGTACGCGTAAGAGCTCCACGGGCGATCGATAACTGGTCGGTAACCGCTCACGCACATCTGTATCCAATGATGCTGCACAGTTTGAGCCTCTTAGTCTGCATGTGGCAGAAAGCTAGCTCCGTTAGGACGGCATCCAGACTCTGTGCCTGAGGCCTGACAGCAGCTAAGCTTGATCCCCACATGGATCATCACGTATGTGGTACACGCAGCATCTGATCTGCTGCGGCAGGAATTTCAGTCATGTCTTGGGGCAAGGCTTAGCGCCGTCAACCGAATCTTGACCTCTGTGAGTTTCATCGGATTCTCAGGTTTCCATTGCAACTGTCCTTACTTGTTTCGACGACATTCCTTTAAAAGAACCCTCATTACCGGCTGCTTGAGTGTTGTGTGGACTTCCCATCATCAGGCCGAGCCTTTGATCAATTATTTCGAGCGAGTTGTGGTGCCTTCGATTCTTTACAGTATATTCAACAGACCAGTTCCCTTCTTTTCAAACGACATCGCTGCCGGACAGCATTTTAAATCAACATGCCTTCATCAAGACTTTTCTTCGTTTTCGCTCTTTTGGCAGCCCTCGCCCTAGCTGCACCATCACAAGTTCGGAGACATAGTCTCGCAAAACGCTCGTTCAAAGTTCCTCGCCAGTTGAACAAGGCACATCCCACTGGGCCCAATGGCCCTGCTGCTATGAGGAAGGTGTTCAGGAAATACAACTTCGTAGTCAAGGACAACTTTGCCACATTCAGCAAGCAGGCTGGCATGAACGCGACCACCGCAGTTGCTGCTGGTAACAAGACCGGAACTGTTGCCGCCAACCCCGAGCAGAACGCCGCTCTCTTCCTCTCCCCTGTCGATGTTGGTGGTCAGATGCTCAACTTGGACTTCGACTCCGGCTCCTCCGACCTGTAAGCACTTGTGTAACCTTATCTTGCCATAGTCACTAATCAAAATCAGGTGGATGTTCAGCACTGAGCTTGACGCCGCTTCCATTGGTCAGCACGCTGCCTTCGATGCATCCAAGTCGACAACCTTCAAGAAGACTGAAGGTGCTCAGTGGAAGATCAGCTATGGTGACGGCTCCGGTGCTGCTGGAACCGTTGGCACAGACACCGTCACTATTGGAGGTGTGAAGGTTGAGGGCCAGACCGTTGAGCTTGCAAACAAGGTCTCGCAGTCTTTCGTCCAGGACACCAACACTGACGGCCTCGTTGGACTTGCTTTCTCCAACCTCAATACTGTCAACGACGGAACCAAGAAGACTCCTCAGAAGACCTTCTTTGACAACGTCATGGGCAACCTCGACATGCCTGTTTTCACGGCCGACCTTGACCCCGATGGCACAGGTGTCTACGAGTTCGGCAAGATCGATGCTACCAAGTTCGAGGGCGAGATGGCATGGATCCCCGTCAAGGCTGAGACCGGGTTCTGGCAGTTCCCCTCCACCAAGTTTGCCGTTGGTGATCAGATGTTTGAAAACCCCCAGGGCTCCGACGCCATTGCTGATACCGGTACATCTCTCCTCCTCGTCGACCAGCAGGTCGCCGATGCCTACTACTCCAAGGTCCAGGGCGCCCAGCTCAACGCCCAGGTTGGTGGTTACATCTACCCCTGCGGTGCTACTCTTCCCGACATGTCCGTCGCAATTGGCGACACCTACATGGCCAAGATCCCCGGTAGCCAGATCACCTTCGCCACTGTTGACCAGGCCAACACCACCTGCTTCGGCGGTGTCCAGGGTAACCAGGGTGCCGGTCTTCAGATCTACGGTGACACCATGTTCAAGGCCCAGCTGGTTGCTTTCAATGGTGGCAACCAGTCGCTCGGCTTTGGCCAGAAGCCTGTTCCAAAGTAAATTTAGGTTCGGTCGTTTGCTTTAGCGCTTGTTGATGAATAAGACATGGACGTATACTGGTCTGTACATAATTGTAGTTTTTGTGGCGACGGAGTTATGCACAACGACTCTACCAACAATCATGGCACATAGCACACGAATAGATAGCAACGAATTGACTATCCCCAAACTTTTCCATCTTCAGGTCCATGCTCGTTGTTGTTCTGTCATGCTTGTGTTTCCGGAGACCGGCCCTCTGGTGGTCTCATTGTCCGTTTGAGACAAGCCTTGAAACACATCGTAAGCCTGGCTCGTCGGAGATACAAGCTTTGTGCAATATACGGAATGTAGTCGGCCGGATTACATTCGGTCAACGGAGCACCGATGATCCGCTCTTCGGCCCTCAGAATGCCAGAGAGCCTCAAGGTGGGGAAAAATACACGTGATGGCGCGTGCTAGCGCGGAGCAACTCTGCGTTGACTTGACCGCCATCACTCCCGAGTCTTACAAGCAGAACGTTTGTCGCAACGCACGACTCTAGGATTCAAATGACCAAGCTGTTCATATGACACGTGTGCAACGGGATGGAGCTCCATCTCCCATTCTCGGACCCTGCCCCGCCCATCGAGGAGGTGGAAGAGCCAAGCGTCCTAGAGTACGCGCGAGAACAAGGCATCTGCGTCGACTATACGACAGAGCTGCCACGGCTTGTCGACATTTGCCTCTCGCTCGGAGACACAATTGATCATGATCTTCGGGATCCATTGGAAGATGACCTCACTAACGCCGTCGCTGCTGCTAACGAGCTACTGAAGAAGAGGGTCGCTCTTGCCGTCAACAAGGAAACTGCGCACATCCTGAGAACATTTCGTATAATTGCCGCGCCACTGACTTCCTACTCTTTGGCCGCGGAGGGTCTGCAGCGCATTCGCGAGTTGAAGCAGGAGTTGCCTGTCCTGCGAACAGACACTGAGCTTGATATGCTGGGCTTCGGGAGGAAATTTGAGCCTGACTTCAGAGATCTGCGAACTCGGCTCCCGCCTGAAGATCTGGACGAAGAGAATGACGAAGGATTTGGCTGGCCTGCTAGATACGCTGCATACCCGGCGGAATGCGATGCGAAGGTCAAGAGTGAGAGGCTTGGGGTGACGAAAGACACCTTGCGGCTTCTACAAGGCGTGGTGCGGGACGAGTATTCGCCTGAGGACGATGAGAATATCTGGGCAGATGCTTTGGAAAGAAGAAGAGTAGGTGCGTGTTCGGTTCTGGATACGAGAATTGACGCTGTCAGAATCCGGTACCTCGACATGTGACTCCGCCGTTGTTGCCGCTTTCGCCACCTTCAACGCCATATATACCCTCGTCTCCTGTCAATCGTCTACCGCTTATCCCTGACAGTAGTGACTCGGTTACGGCCGAAGCAAAAGCCTTGGAGCAGCAGATCATGGCCAAAGACTCACTTCTGCGACCCTACTCGGGTAGCAGTGATTCGATGCTGCTCGATGTGGCAGATCTGGACGCCCTATTTTATGCTGATGCATCCACAAGTCCTCCCTCATCAGACCGCATCCCAACGATCCTGAAACGAAAAATCGATGACCTCAAAGTAGAAGGTCCTCTGACTCCTCCAATGTTCTCAGACTCCCCTATGAAGAAGCTGAAGTCGGTATCGTTCTCGAAGATGATTCAAGTGGGCGACAGTCTGCAACCATGGCCCGACGAGCAGGATTATATGATCGGATCTGAAAGCACAATGGACGAGCTACTCAAGGAGATCGAGCCCGTAGCCAGATTGGCGAAGCATAAAGCAGAAAACGAGAAGTTGACTGGAGCGGACACGATATCCCGAGTTGACACACCAGTTCTAGATTTCACGCTACCTATCGCGCCTTGGAGTGAGTTCAGTCGGTGCAGAGATAGTAAGCCTCGTCCGGGGCTTACCGAACTCGAGTCGCAGATGCGCTTCTTGCAACGCATCAAGCGCGACGACCTAAAAGCTGTGACTGCATGGCGTGGTGTTTCCGATCTGGACCTGAATTGGGGTTGGTTTGCGTCGCCAAGTTCTACCACCATCAAAGTGCTTGAGAAACTTCATGGCGAGGCTGAATTTGATAAGATTCAGGCCGAGCTCAAGATGGGCAGCATCGCAACCAGCTCGAAGGAAGTGTGGAAGAGAGAGGGACTCCGTGTGCTCGATGAGGATGAGGACGACGATGAGGAAGACATCGAGCCTGCTGAGTTTGAGGAGCGTACAGATATGGACACACTGGTCCGCAAACGAAAGCTGGAAATGGAGGAGCAAACAGATTCCAGTGGGTTATCATACAGCCGCAATGAGGCGGCGCAGGTACCATTGGCTTCTGCGTCCCGCTTTTACCCGCCGCAAACAAGAGAGGTACAACCTCGCTCACGATTTGAGTCGACCGGTTCTGGCAGTTTCCACGGAGCCCAGGAGGCATCAAGCATTGCACTTCCGCAACATTCGAAAGCACCTGGGACCGCGAACAAAGTTATCAAAGAGCAGGAGAAAGCTCCCGCAGAACTTATGTTTGGCGGGTTTTCAGCATCTACCGCGTTGCACAAGTTCATGCAGACACAGGGAAAAGCGATCCAATCCGCAAACTTCAGTGCCCAGTCGAATGCCCCCGTTTCTCCTCATGTGCAACCGGCGACTTACTTGGAAAGAAGCTCACTTGGCGAGGCACATCATTTAGCCAGCAGAGAATCAGAAAGGGTGGTAGAACACCCGTTACACCTTGTGTCCGAACCGTTACCCCCCTTCAACCTCCCAGACAGCTCTTCTGTCGTTTCATTAGTGCTTTTGCAGCGACGGCCATTGATCAAAGAAATTGAGCGTCTCTACACAAACGTCGAACTCATATACCGCGACTACGCCCTTCCGCACTCCGTCTTTGTAGACGCGGACATCAGCCTCTCGCCTTCAACTGGCGTGTTGCTCACCACGTTGCAGCAGATCAAGCAAATGCCCCTCCCTGGTCAGGTCGCTCGATCTCCTGTCAAAGAGCGAATGGCGAAATTGCAAGAGCGGTACGAAAGGCTTGTCGTTCTGGTGAGTGAGGGGCTGAGAGAAGTGACTGGTCACAGCAGGCCGGAGGATGTGAGGGACAACATTGCGCTCAAGGAGCTTGAGGCCTTTGCTGTTCAGCTCGAGGGAGATGTTAGCGTCGTGTTCGTCCCGGGTGGGGAGCAGGCGCTTGCAAGAGCGGTGGTAGAGTGTATGGCCAGCCACAGCTTACCTCATGGGGGCAAGGACATGGGCGACATTAAGTTGCTCCCCGTGGAGTCAACTGTGGGCTTCTCTCAATGTCTTGTTACATGACAAGAACAAATGCTGACGCAGCAACAGTGGGAAGTCTTTCTCCGCCGCGCAGGTCTCAATCCCTTTGCAGCACAGTTCATCCTCGCCTCGCTCAAAGCACCAACCGTGGTTGCCTTACCTATACTCCTCAGTTCACCGGGAGATTACGCTGCACAGCAAAATGTTGAGGCTACGGGGCTCTCAAGGTTCTTACTCATGGAGCGGGAGGAGAGGGCAAAGCATTTCCAGGCCATTTTAGGAGGGAGACGAATCCTGGACCGAGTGAGTGCGCTGCTAGATCAGCGGTGGATGAGTGCTGCACATGGATTCAAGATGTGAAATGCAGGGGGAATGAAGATGTCTCTTAGACAAGTGCTAATTCATGACCTATTTCAAGCCCTTTCCAAGCCCTTTCCCCACCCTCGATTGCCGGCATGGCCATCACGCCGCATTTACCTTACTCTCTTCACATAATCATTCACTCCCTCCAACACCCTCCAACGCCCTCCAACACCCCCCTCACCCCACTCAAAACCTCCACATCCCCCAGCTTCCCCAACGGATGTCCTAGCTTATACATCTCCATCCACCGCTCCCTGAGAACCTCCCACTCCGGCCGTTCATAGCACTCGATGCACGGATGCTTGCTGGTCGTCAAGTAGTGGGGGATGTAGTATGGGCAGAACATCGGGGTTAATTCTTGGACCGTAGCAGAAGGAGAGTGAGCGGGTTGAGCTGAAGGTGAAGACGAAGGTGAAGGCACAGGAATAGAGGCGCGTGCGGGTGCGGCGAAGACAGCTGATACAGGCGAGACTGGATCCGCAGAAGCAGTCTGCGAGGTTGTAGCGGGAGCAACGAAGCGGAAAGCTGGGATCTGCGCGGCGTCGCAGTGGGTAGGCGTCAGATTGGCGTTGGTGCTGCGCGGGTGCGAGGGCGCTATAGTGCTGGGCGTTGGCGCTGTGCTCGAAGGTTCTGCTGACGCAAAGGTAGAAACTGCGGAGTTTGAGCGCGTGATGGTGTGTGTGAAGGCGTTTGAATCCGATGACAGAGCCGCCGTCTTAAGCGCGTGGGCGCATGGCGTTGTGCATATGCTTTTTGAGTGCCCACAGGCGTAGGTTTGGAGGAGTTTGTTGCACATGCTGGTCTTGGGTTGGACGGAGTGGTCTCGTTCGGTGCTGGTGTGGCGGTGAGAGGAAGTGAGTTTGGGAATTACAGAAAGAGGGTGCGACGAGGGATTTTAGTTTTGTGCGGGTACCTGCGCGGTAAGGTGAAGTGAAAGCAAGTAGGTCAGTGCTGTTGTGCTGGGGACCGCACAGGTGACAGACATGTTGGCTGCGTTGTTTGTGGTAGTCCAGAAGACAGTACGACTGGAACGCTGATTGGTCACGGCAGGATGGAATGGTCTGTCGTTGTCAATATCTTAATTCGTCTTTGATATCTTGTCGAACATGCGTGAAACATTCATTCGTGGCGATGGCATCTCAGCTCCATACCCCGCAAACACCTCATCAAACACCTAGCCACCAAATGCTCAATGCTAACAGCAAACACCTATTCTCCAACATCTTCTAGTAGCTCCTTCCGAACAGAACCCAGGCCTTCGCAGGGGTCGAGCAGTCGGGGTTAATGCATTTGGTCTTGCCAGGCTCGATGCCCTCGGGTTGGTCGAAGGGAATGCACAAGCTCTTAGCACCCATAGCAGGGGCCTGCTTGTCCTCTGCGACGCCGTCGCCAAGCGCTGTTCTTGCGCTCTTGGCCTTGACCTCGTCTTCGCACTTGTCGCCTTCGCAGTGGGGAACTAGGACAACGTTCTTGCCGTTGAGTGTGGGGACGAAGTCATCCCAATTGGTAAGCTGTACACGGTGTTCGCGGTAGGTCTTATCGGCCTTGGCGAACATGTCGGCCTGGATCTGCTCAAGCAGCTTGGGAACCTCGCTGGCAACGTCGTCGACATTGATGGTGCCACGAGCAGCGTCCTTGTCGTCGATGTCACGGCGCGAGGTGGTGACGACACCCTTCTCAGCATCCTTGGGACCGAATTCGATACGCAGAGGGATACCCTTGAGCTCCCAGTCGTTGAACTTCCAGCCAGGGGAGTAACCCTCACGATAATCGGACTCAACGCGGACGCCGGCATCGATCAAGCTGTCGTGGATGCTCTTGACCTTGCTGTACAGCTCCTCCTTAGCCTCAGCAGACATCTTAGCATTGACACCGACGGGGATAAGAACGACTTGGATCTCAGCAACACGGGGAGGGATGACCATACCACGGTTATCACCGTGGGTCAGGATCATGACACCAATAGAACGGGTAGTCAGACCCCACGAGTTCTGCCAAACGTGGACGTGCTCGGCCTTGCCGCCATCCTTAGGATTGGGGTCCTCAACAGTGATGTTAAACATCTTGGAGAAGTGCTGTCCAAGGCAGTGGGATGTGGCGGCCTGAATACCGCGGCCAGTGGCAGGAATGAAGCCCTCAATAGTTGTTGTGTAATCAGCTCCGGGGAACTTTTCATTGACAGTCTTGGTTCCCTTGACGACAGGGACAGCCAGCAGATCTTGGTAGACCTGGGAATACCACTCAAGGATCTGCATGACTTCGGCACCGGCTTCCTCCTTGGTCAAGTGTGCAGTATGACCTTCCTGCCACAGGAACTCGCGGGAACGGATGAAGGGCATGGGGTCTGTAAACCATCAGCTGAGGAGCAACAGAAAAGATGCTCAAAATCTTACGCTTGAACTCCCATCGCACAACGTTGTTCCACTGGTTCAGCTTTAGGGGAAGATCGCGGTGCGACTGAATCTTTCGTGCGAAGTAGGGGTACATGGCAGTCTCGGAGGTAGGGCGAACGGCGACAGGCTTCTCAAGATCCGACTTTCCGCCCTTTGTCACCCAGGCAACTTCAGCGGCGAAGCCCTCGACGTGCTCCTTTTCCCTCTCCAGGTTGTCTGCGCTAATGAAGATAGGGAAGTATGCGTTACGGACCTTCAAGGTCTTGATCTGGCTGTCAAACCAAGCCTTGATCGATTCCCAAATGGCGTACGAAGCGGGCTCGAGGATATAGCTGGGGTTCAATTAGTGGCACGTTCGATAGGGAGGATCTGTCAAGTTTACCATCCAGCAACCTAGCTATGTTAGTTCTTGAAGCAGACCACACTGACCACAAACAACTTACGTCGTAGTAGGAGATCATCTGTCCCTTGGTAATGACCTGCTGGTACCACTCACCAAGGTCATCCTCCTTTGCGACATCGATGCCAATGAGTGCAGCACCCTCAATCTGTCTTGGTGTGAATAACATATCTTTTTGCTACAACCCGGTTCGTCTGACCTTCTTCTTTTGCTGCTGAGGCTTTTTGGCAGCTGTCTTGGGAGCGCCGTCCTTCTTGCTCTTCTTGGTCTCGGAGATCTTGAGGTCCTTCATCTTGCCATCGGCGGCGGTGGCTTCGGCCATGTTGGCGGCGGTGAGGCGTATTTTGTGGAAAGAAGGTCTGAGGTGAAGGACAAATATTAGCACAAGAAGCAAGGACGTGCGGAGTGCAAGGTCAAGTTCGCATTTATGTGTGGGTACAACAGCAATTGAACACCGAAGCTATCCCTTTGGGAACCAGAACTAGATATCGGAATGTTTGGCGGGGTAGCGGGGTACAGTCATGGAGAGCAGGTTTACCTGCAATTGAACAGTCAGAGTCTTGAATCAGGAAACTGCGTATACGAATGGCGGAAAGGGCGCAGCGCGTACCTAAAGAGTGGCTGATAGGGCCGTCAACACAGTCACTGAAGTCTCGCGTGGTGTTGTGCCCAAATGTGGAGGGCGGGCGACTCATTTGCGTGCACGGACAACAAAGTCGGAGCAACGGCGCCCTTCGCCGACAATGCAGGAGCGTCCCGCCGCGTACGCCAGAGATTTTGTGTAGGCAGCCCAAACACAGCATAAACAGCTACATCACGACAATATGGCCGGCATCTTTGAGCAGTCACGTGGCGGAGGAACTCTGTGTAAGCTCGGGGAATATTTGGACTTGAGCAAAAGCTGACATTTACAGTCCTCGGTGGAAACAAAATCAGCGGCCAGGATATTCGCGACCAGAATGTCCTCGCAACACAAGCAATCTCCAATGTCGTCAAGACCTCATTCGGACCTTCGGGTCTCGATAAGATGATGGTCGACGACATTGGTGACGTTACAGTCACGAACGACGGCGCTACGATCCTCAGCTTGCTCGACATCGAGCACCCCGCAGGAAAGATCCTCGTGGATCTTGCACAGCAGCAAGATAAGGAAGTCGGTGACGGCACAACATCGGTCGTCATAATAGCAGCTGAGCTGTTGAGGAGGGCAAACGAGCTCATGAAGAACAAGATCCACCCTACTACCATCATCACAGGCTACAGGCTGGCACTGAGGGAGGCGGTCAAATACATGAACGAGAACATCAGCACAAAGGTCGATACACTCGGTCGCGACTCTCTGATCAACATTGCAAAGACATCCATGTCCTCCAAGATCATCGGTTCAGACTCGGACTTCTTCGCCGACATGGTTGTGGACGCCATGGCCTCCGTTAAGACCACAAACAACAAGAACGAGATCAAGTACCCCGTAAAGGCTGTCAACATTTTGAAGGCACACGGTCAGAGCGCTACACAGTCGGTGCTCGTAAAGGGCTACGCGCTGAACTGCACAGTGGCTTCGCAAGCCATGAAGACACGCATCACTGACGCCAAGATTGCTTGCCTGGACATCAACCTCCAGAAGGAGCGCATGAAGCTGGGCGTACACATTACTATCGACGACCCAGAGCAACTCGAGAAGATCCGTCAGCGTGAAGCCGGTATTGTTGAGGAGCGCATCGACATGATTCTTAAGGCCGGCGCGAACGTCATTCTCACGACAAAGGGTATCGACGACTTGTGCTTGAAGCACTTCATTGAGAAGGGCGCAATGGCGGTACGAAGGTGCAAGAAGGAGGATCTGCGCAGGATAGCAAAGGCCACTGGAGCAACACTGGTCAGCACTCTGTCTGATCTGAACGGTGACGAGAAGTTCGAGCCGGCGAACTTGGGTTACGCAGAGGAGGTCGCACAGGAGCGCATCTCAGACGACGAGTGCATTCTCGTAAAGGGCACCAAGGCCTTCTCTTCTGCTTCGATCATTCTGCGAGGAGCCAACGATTACGCGCTGGACGAGATGGAGCGATCGGTGCACGACTCGTTGTGCGCTGTCAAGCGAACACTTGAGAGTGGGCGTATCGTCCCTGGCGGAGGTGCTGTTGAGACCGCTCTGCACATCTACCTGGAGGAGTGGGCAACATCAGTCGTAAGTACAGTCTGATCAAGTGATGATACGATAGTACTGACATGAATCACAGGGCTCTCGTGAGCAGCTGGCCATTGCAGCCTTCGCACAAGCTCTCCTCTCTATCCCCAAGACTCTTGCAATCAACGCAGCCAAGGACGCAACCGAGCTTGTCGCCAACTTGCGATCAAGACACGCCCTCTCGCAACGCACCGTCAACCCCACAGACCCCTCGTCCCAGGACGCGAAACAGCTTGCCAAGTCGAAGAACTACAAGAACTACGGTCTGGACCTGGCAAACGGGAAGGTGCATGATTGCCTCAAGGCCGGTGTCCTCGAGCCCAGCATGAGCAAGGTCAAGCAGCTGAAGTCCGCCGTCGAGGCCTGTGTGGCTATCATGCGTATCGATACACTGATCAAGCTTGACCCTGAGGAGCAGGGCGGCGGCGGTGATGATGGGCATGGTCACTAGAGGTTCGATCGTAAGCGAAGATAGACAAAAGAGATGGAGTCAACGACAACCCGTAATGAAAAGACCATAGTCACGAATATTGGACCTCACAACGGAGTTCTATACCCATGTTGCACACCAGCGCACGTTATGCCGAAAGCCTTGATGCTACTGACACATGTTTAGTTGTTTTGACAGAACGCGTACGCCTCTCATACTGAGTTTCAGAGAGTCGAGACATCACAGCAACGCACTCAAACGGCTACAAAATACCCTGTTATGCCCGAGATTCGATTTGGGGTATCCGACGTTACCTAGTAACAAGCTTTCATGTCAGCCTCTAATCCTTTACAAATGAGGAGTACGCCGATGGGAGGAAAAGCTTCCATTTGTCTATTTTCTAAGGAACCAACAAAGCACAACTCAAAAGCAGTCTATCCCATACCTCCATAATCATCATCCCCGAGACCAAAGGAAATCAAAGCAAACCCCTGATCTCCCGCGAATGCCGTCTATCCCATGCTGAAAACCAGTCTATGTACATGCTTCAAGCTAGATAACAATGCGCTCTCCGGCACTGCCTTGTCGAGGCACGAACGTCTCGGGCTTTAATATCCAAATGTACTACTTATGGATCAGTTGAGCTTACGCAGAGGAGGTGTTGCACTTACAGCCCCTCATGTGTGGGTAGGCTTGCGCCGCATCACTTCGAGAGAAGTCATTTGTTTATAATGCGTACTTGGCAAGGAATGCTTGCGCCTTCTGCCAGCACACAGAGATCTCCTTAATGTCGGCTTCCATCTCCTTGTTCTTTCCCTTAAAAGCCTCTACCTCTGCCGACAAGTTGGCTGCGTTCTCAAGGTAGATCTGGATCTCACGCTGGGCATCACCGAGCTTCGATTCCGAGATGTTGAGCTGGTTGCTCTGATGCTGGTCATGCATCTCGGCTTCGGACGTAAGGGTAGCGATGTCATTGAAGAACTCGTTGTATTTGGAACCGTTGACGGTCACCTCATCGGCAGGCACCGTGGCGAGCATTAGTTTCATCTCCGAGAGGGCTCCATTCGTCAGCGCAGTGGGGGATTCAACCGCCGTGGGAGCATTCTCGAATATGTTAGCATAAGGGAAGCGTGAGCACGATGTTCATGAATGAGGAAGTAAGGTGGGAATGGTTGTGAACGTACCTGCTCTGTAGCCTTAGAGGCCAGCTGCAACATAAGAACAATTGCAACGAGGGAGGTTATCATGTTTCCAAGGAGCGGCATGATGGTGCGAGTGTGGCGGCAGTGGTTGATGAGGATGTAGGTATCTGGCCTCAACTAGTAGTCAGAAGGGTAATATGTAGATAGTGTGATGAAGCAGAATGATGACTGGACTCTGGCTAACAGTCAACCTTATAAGTACATCCTCTCCCAGCAGCTCGTGGCAACTTAGAATCATGTCTGACATACACTAGAGCACATTGCAGATCCACGATAAGATCTCAACCCACAAGGCGACTGTTGCACTCAACAAAGGCACTGCGGTCAAAGCTCCGAAAGACTAAAGTGATATTTTTCGGTGGGAAGTGTGGTCAAATACACAAGTCTCAGCAGCAAACACTGTCCTTCACTGCTTCGCTGCTTGGTGGCTCCGAGTTTCGCATAGGTTTCCAAGGATACGCTCACGAAGCAACTCATCTAGGAGGGAAACAGACAAGGAAAGTAGACACACGTTTTTAGGCAGCCTGGTTGTGTCAATGCGAACGACTACATTACGTTCCAAGTGCTGTGGCTGCGATGCAGATAGGGCTGAGCTAGTCTTACATATAGCAAATCGATGCTAGACATAAACAGCATCGGCCTATTTCCAGACGTACACGATACAATCTGATCACGATTGAGGCACCATATGTGAAGTAATGAGCAAGTGTTTTATTCAATCGAGCGACTACATCCTTCGAAGACTAGGGATTCAACAGTACTACGCACAGACTGTGTAGTCAGGAAGCGGAGTTCGGCCACTGATGCTCTTTCACGCGAATCAGCGGCTGTTGTGCACAGTCCCATACTTTCTTTGCTTTTGCTTTTGCGGCGCACCGGCGTCAACATGATAGCGGGTTAACAGCATGACTATATGGCCACTAAATTCTGGATATCAAAACGACTGCAGTCCTTCACGCTAAATATTCGTCCTGAAGAGCCTTATTATTTGGGCAAAGATCATCTGCGTGCTATATAGGCACCAAATTGCATTCAATGTAGCTAAACCGGTCTTGTCTCACGTCCAGAAACTTCTAGAAGCCCTTCTAGCATCCTTTACGCAGCTTGAAACCTGGTGTAGCTTGTCTCACCTGTGACAAACGTGCAGTGCACGCTATCTCTTCGCACTAGCCCCTTCTCATCCTAGCCTGACAGTTATTTGCGCAGCTCGGCATTCTCCTTCTCCAGCTTAACGTTGTGGGCTTGGACGTTCGCGAGTTTTGATTTCAGTTCCTTCGCCTCCACCTTGCCGGCAGCAAAGAGCTTGACCCAGTTCACGCCATCTTCGTCTACTCCAGCTTTCGATGCCTGGGCGTCGATCTTGAAGTTAGCGAACTGCTTCTCGAGATCTCTAAATCTTTTCTCCAATGAAACAGCCCTCTCCCTGGTTGGTGCCAAATCGGTCTTGAGTGCATCCACAGTTTGATTGAGCTGCTGGATGAGGGTCTGAAGCTGGTACGCGTTAGTTACTGAAGAACATGTGAATGAAAAATACGTAAAGATAGCGTTTACCTTCTGAGCTTGGGACTGGTCTCCTGTCGCGACGCCCCTTTGTGCTTCTTCTTTGGCTCGCACGCCCCTAGCGATATCCGCGCATGCTAGCTTGAACTGCGCAAGGAAATCGCCCTTGAAGCAGCTGGTGTGCCCGTCGTAGCCACTCAGCACAAAGCACGAACGCACAAATGCATTCAACCTAAGGCCCCCGTCGCGGTAATGTGAGAATTTAACCCAACAGAAAGGCTCGTAGTTTCGGATGTTGTTCTTCTCGTAAACCATGTCTGCGCTACCGTACATGGTGGCTACTGTGCGTTCGCCAATCCGTATGGAAGCCTCTCCGCCAAGAAGAGACGCAACTTGATCGATAGAATAAGTTTCCTCGGAGGACAGTTCCACAAAGTCTTCAGGGAAGTTTTGCTCAGCGTACAACGTGAGTGTGAGGAGTGTATGGTCTGCCATACCCGCAGCTGATGGGTTGTATACCTCGGGAGACATGAGAGTAATGCGTTCTCAGTTTTTTTCAGGTGAACCGGTGAAGGAAAAGTGAGAGCGGAAGGCCTTCGTAGCTTTAGTGTTTTTGGATGCACTACACTTTCACTGCGCAAGCGCCCGAGGTGGGCGTAAGATTACATGGGCTCAATTCACTAACAGTGCCCTCAGCTCTGGACTAGTCAAAAAAATTGGATTTGGTACAACAATGTTTAGCGAATTCTTTCTAGACTTTTCAAGTATGTCGAATATCCATTTCAGCACCGCATTATGTTGTCACTATGGTTTAAGGGACGACGTGCTGTGGTTGGAAAAGATCCCTGAAAATACAAAACCAAGGTCGGAAAGGTATTGTGTATGCATGAGTTGGTCTCCAAAAAATTCTATTGCGGAGGTTTGGTTGCTTTCTCGCACTGGTTCACACTAGTGAATTGCCCTCTTCACTCCCACTACCACACTCCCACACTCCTACACTCCAACTCCTACGTCAACCTTTCCACATTGCCTAAGCAACGCTATGGCCGCCCCATACCCTAACTTTGGCGAACCTTTGCCAGGAGCGCAAGATCGAGCCCAGCGCGATAAGAACAAAAAGACAACAGAAACTTGAGCTACCGCAAGGGCTGGCCTCAGCTTCCACCGCTCCCAGTCACTGAGATCAGGAATGGTGCTCGGAACGGGATCAACAACCCACAGGCTGTCATCGACATGGTGCAAGTACTTTGCCAGGCGCAGAACGTCCATACAATCCAGATCTACTTCGCATTCAGAGTTCCAGAAGTTCAGCAGGCAGAAGAGAGCTACCACACTCTCGTAGTAACCGCCGATCTCAGCAATAACCCCATCGTATTTTCACTTATCATTCAGATACGCAAGTATCTCCAGCAAGATGTTCAGCATCAGGAGATTACCATCGAGATCATCGACTACCGTGTTGTGCATGGCTTATACAGTTTCGCGATCCCGCCATCTGAGACCCATTTGTTGGACATTTGGCACTCGATCTTCGATGTCGCCCTTGAAGAAATCAACAGGCGACACGAGCAATGGTTGACGATCGAGATGCTGTATCGAGGCCTAGAAGAAGATGCAGCACGGTGTCCAGCAACTGTAGTGATCACATCGCCAAGCGCCGCTGCTGATATCTGGGTTCAGACCATACTTCCTGACATACATAAGCGCGTCTTAGTGCTATCTCCGTCTTTCAGCATCGAGTTGCTTTGCGGCTCAAATTTCCATATTGCTTCGCAAGGAGTTTCGCCCACTGCTCAGACATACGAACAAGTCGTACCAATGGGTTCTTCAATTGGACAGCAAGATCTCAAGAGTCATTCAGGTACAGCTGGTGGTACAGTCAAGATGTCGAACGGTGTGAGATACGCCTTGACCAACCACCACGTCATACGCAACGACAGCATTGACGATAGTAAGCACAACGAGCATGCATATCCTGACCTCCTTACTGACTGCGTGCGATATAGTGTTGTCCACGGGTTCCAGCGAGACTGGCGAACGACCACCCTTGCGACCTGGGCACAGCGCGTTTAACCCAAGCAAGCACCGCATCACATGTCCGTCCAATGAGGACAACGCAGCCTCTATTGAAGAGCTTGAGAGATACGAAAAGCAGTGGTTAACGCAGATTAATCATCCGGCGGCAGAGCAACAGCTGGCTTCCACACGCACCAAGCTCACGATGGCAAGAAAGACTAATCGATCCTTTGGCACAGTATATGCTTCATCAGGCCTCCGAACAATCAAGTGCGAGAAGTTGGCGAGCGATCCAAGAGACGGCAAAGCCATAGAAGAGACCAGCAAGTCTCAGTTCCGTTTCCTGTTGGACTGGTCTTTGTTGGAATTCCATCCCAAGCGTGGCATGTCTGAATTCCTACCCTTGCGAAAACAAAGCAACACCAACAACCACAATGCTCTCATGTCTGGACAGGAGTGCTCGCTTTGGACGGTCATGAATAATCCTAAATGCCACAATTCGAGGGACGAGGTCAGCGTTGGGAAAGTTGGCCGCACAACAGGATACACATACGGTATCATCAACTCAATTCCGACCTTGATCAACCCAGACACCGAAGGAGGACAATACAAGTTCATCTCTGCGACGTATGGCCTCACGGTCAAGGACTGTGGTCACAGCATGTCGTTCTTTGCGCACAGCGGCGCAGCTGTAAGTAGTGGAGATTCTGGCAGTATTGTCATGCACGCCCCCTCAGGTGACTGGCTGGGTCTCCTTTTCGGCGAAACAAGGACCAAGGCCGCTTTGTTCACACCGATCGATCTGGTCTTTCGAGACATTGAAAAGGTGACCGGTCACAAGGTCATTGAACCAGTGTTCAACAGTAATTGGTAAGTGACTGATGGATACCATCGCATCAAGACTAATCAAATCACAGATCCGTTGAAGAGTGCTACCGGGACTCATCATTGGAGAAAATCCTTCACATCGTCTAAGACGGACGTGAGCAACAACTCTCGAAGTACCTGTACCTGCGTATGGCGTCAAGCAAGCACTTTCCGGAATTCTTTCAGAAGCGACAGATTTGCGAGACCGAGGAGAACCTTTGGGGGCTGACTGGCGGGTCTAAGGGTCGAAAATCTTTAGTATTGGCCTGCGCAACTATTCACTGTTCACTTTGACTAAGCCCAAAAACCTACCAATCACTAGTGTTCACTTCCGCTTCCTCTCTTACTCTTTTCAGTTTAAGTATCTGTGATAGTCGTCGATAACCCATATCGACGCGACATCCTGCTCCAACCGCTCCAGCATCTTCTTATCAACCAACAGTCCACCCATTTCCTCCAATACGCCGCTTATCCTTACTCTGCCTTCTCGTTCAATCTCGACCGAGTACTTCTTAGCACCACCATAGTCACGGAACTGCACATTTGCATAACTCGAATCCCAACCCAGCGCTCTCAAGCAAAACACGGTGACGGCTGTACGAGGGCCCGCTGCCAGATACCCGCAAAGATCGTGCCGCTCTTTTCCGTGCACGAGGTCGTAGAGTTCGGGATATTGAATCTCCGTCTGCAGGCATAAACTCATTTTGCCTCTGGCTACATCCTCAAAGCCATCGACTAGATGCGTGGCGTATCGGCCAAGCACAGGATGTAAGCAATGCTTCAGCGCACCAAGAACCCCATATCGCGCAGCTCCGCGCCAGTGGAAATATGTATCTGTCATCATCAATTGTGCTGGCAAGGAAGCCCCCTAGGTCCCGAAGGCTTCGCCTTTGTCCCACACATCTTAAGGGCGACACTGCTAGGTTGCTTTGGTTGGGTGTTTTCCGTTCCGATAGAACGCAGCGAGATCCCAAGCAAATCGACGTGCTTGTGACAACCGGGGTCAGCGAATTTCAGACTACTGCAAAGTCGCGGTTATAAAATTGAGATTGGGGTATACCTAGACAAGCTCCAAGCCAAACGCATGCGCCGCATTTCTCCTATGAACGCCTGTATAGTCAAATCACCGATTACCAATTCCAAGTGCGACTAGCAGCAGAAAACACAGGTGGCTTCCAGATAAGTCTCTCCGGGTCGAGGCTCCTCTTTCCCTTCAACTTCTCTTTCGCCTTTTGTCGCTCCCGCGCTTCTATCACAGCATCAGTCAGGACGATAACGTGCTGGTTCTTATTGTAGCGAAGCATGTTCAAGTTCTGCAGCGTGTGCAGGACATCGTTTGTCATCATCGCTGTTGCAGCGCCGAGGTCGTCGATATTAGCCTCGACTCGGCCATCCATGAGTAGGTCGACAATAATCTCCTGCCAGTATGCACGGTAACCCAGAAGACCCAAATCTGAGAGCGGCTTTTCGGGAGAACCAAGCTTGCCCTCGCGTTTCGACAGTATGTACGAGAAATCAATCAGTAGCTTTCCAAATCCCTTCCGCTGGTACTGGGGCAGCGTGAGAATACATGCCACATTGTACCCATCAGCTGATTCTTTTTCTTTACTGAAGTAGCCAACGAGATGACAACCGTGCTCGTCGCGCGTGCACATGCAGTAGAAGAGGAAAGGATCAACATCGTAGTAGAGAGTCTTGTGATCAAGGAAAAGTTTTGACAGCAGGCAAAGGTTTCGACACCATGTGCGCTGCCGTCGGCCATCGATCTCAAAGAAAGAAACGAAATCATCGCGATAGATTTCATTTCCAGGAGGGTGCAGGAGCGTGCACTTCGCGCGGTGGCGCTCAAATTGTGTCTGCTCACCATAGTACGAGAGGCAAAACTCGCAGATGTAGACGACGTCCGAGTCCACAAAATCGATGGGATAGGGCGAGAAATACCACGGCTCTATCTCGAACTTTCCCATCTGCACCTTCTCCAGGTTACGTACTCTCGAGATCTCGGTCTGGTTTTGTGTCATGGATCCTGAGGTGCGCAACTTCTCGATTTCGTCTTCGCGAGAGTAGTTCTGATCTGACACAGCTTTGGCTGCAGCGGCTGCATCTTGAACGTCCACCAAGTCCATCTCCTCATCCTCGGGTTTTGGCGTGCCATCTGTGACTTCACTAGTGACAATCACTTCCTGGTTCTCCTTTCCACTGGCTTTCGATGGTCGTTGTGCTTTGCCGGGGATGTTGCTGGACGTTGACTCTGGGGTACCTGATATCTCGCGATCAAGCTTGCTGCGCGACCTCTTCAAGTTCTTCTGATCCGATTTAGAAGGCGCTTTGTCTGTCTTAGAAGCACCGCTCTTCTTCTTATCGGCCTTCTCGGGTGCAGGCCATTCAACTTCTCGTGATAAATCGATACGATCTGCCGCAATCCATTCATCAAGACGCTTGTTGAAGTCTTCATAATGCACATAAAACTTGGTCTGGCCCTGGCGAGTCTGAATTGACAGAAGTTCAGCTTTGCGCTTTTCGCCTTCCTGTAGAAAGTGTTAGTATGTTCATGTTGCGATTTCGTGAGGTGGTGTTCTGATGTTCCAAGAGACGCGTTCAGCGAACACCAGCCCTACTACGACTCACCTTCTCAACCCATGCTTTCACTCCAACTCTGCACACAACGTATCAGTATGCATATCTTAGCTTGTTGCGTTCGTATCGCACGTACCTGAGCTGTGTGAGTGTGGCAAACCCTGTTTCCACTGGCACCGGCGTACCGGACGGCTCGTGTGAGCTCTCTCGAGGCGCCATGGCTATGCGACAAACGTCCAGTAAATATTGCAAGTTTCGAATCGCGTTGTGGTTGATGATGTCGTGATGAAGTTTATGGTGTCGCAGTCGCTTTGTCGCCGCAATGTTGCCTCCAGACCGCCTCGGCAGAGCTAGCGCAATTCTGCCACCCATTCAAACAAAAGTTCCTGCGGGGATTCGGGCAGTCAAACACCATCGACAGTGACGACCAGTAACACGACGACATTGTACACCGCTATGCCGTGTAGGTGACATAAATATGGCACCAGAATTGAGTTCGAATTGGAAGAGGCTGCAGGCCCAGCTTCAAGCTTCAAAATCCGCGACATCATCCAAATCTCAATCTTCCACCGAACAGCAAAGCTCACTGAAGCGAAAGCGATCTTTCAAGTCCAACGAGAGGCCTGCCAGCGCGCCAAGGCAGTCTCTGAACGGAGCCGGGACATCTGCACAGAAGAAGTCTCCTGCAACGAGGAAGCGACAAAAGATGGAGGAGCCAGCGTCCGTTGGCGCATCAATCAAGCAACATAACATCAAGACGCTTTCTCGTAGTACTTCGACACCCCAGCTCAAGCGCATGCCGCTCATAACTTCTGAAAAGGACGCCGAAGTCGCCAACGACATCCTTACGCCCCACCCCGACTTCCCAGACATCGAGAACGAAGGTGTCTCCGAGGTTGCACTACCTGGCAAATATGTAGCACTTGACTGCGAAATGGTTGGTATAGGACCAGAGCCGAACCGCGACTCAGCACTGGCAAGAGTGTCACTGGTCAACTACCATGGTCACCAGGTCTACGATTCCTACGTTCAAATGCCTCCTAAGGTCGAAGTCACCGATTACCGAACCGCCGTCTCTGGCATCGAGCCGAGACACCTGCGAAAGGATGTTGCGCGCTCCTTTGAGGAGGTGCGCAGCGATCTCAAAATTCTACTTGGGGGGCGTATACTCGTTGGTCACGCTGTGAAGAACGATTTGGATGTCTTGATTCTGAAGCACGACAAGCGTCTGGTCCGTGACACCTCCAAATTCTCGAAGTTCCGCCAATTAGCCACAAAGGCAGGATGGACACCGGGACTGAAGATGCTTACGCAGAAGCTGCTGGGTGTGGAGATTCAGACTGGTGCGCATAGCTCGGTCGAAGACGCACGAGCTACCATGGCACTATTCCGCCTGGAAAAGGACGAATTCGAGAACGAGATCCGCCAGAAATACGGCAATGTCAGGTTGCCAACGGCAGCCGTGGAGCCTGAGGACGACGGAGACGGCGAGGAGAAAAAGAAGAGGAACAGGAAGAAGAGCAAGAAGAAGAAGAAACATTAGCAAGGGCATTGAGTGATTTGCCCCCAAAACGGATGTTGGTGTTGATTTGTTTGGTGACATGTGCAGAAAATAGATACCCACATTTGGCGGGATATGATCATGCATTTATTGGTGTTTTGGCGATGGCGGGTTCGGAATTCCATTTTGGATTAGTTGCTCGGGCATCTGAGCAGAATGGGGGTTGTCTTGATCGATAGGAGAAGGTCTATGTAGCAATTTCTGGCCATTCTTCTATGACACGAAGTATTCTTCACAAGAGAAATCATATCACTGTACCATATCTCTACCTTGATGTTCGTGGTCGAATGGCCATCATGCCGTGCAAGACTTCTCGGACACCGTGGCTCGCACGAGACGCTCGCGACTAAACCAGATGGAAGCCTGCGGAAGGGCTAAACAAGCACATGCGAGTCCACCAAGAAACGTAGCGTTGAGCTTTTCCTGGACCCAGAATCGCCATTTCGCTAGCTCCGATCCCGAGCATTGACGTCAGCGTTGGCACTCTAACATCAACAATTCTACCGCGAGCACTCGCCCTGGAAGAAGACAATTCCCAACCATCAGACATTCGCTTTGACCTTATCTCACACGATATGTGTTGAACTCTACTTATAGATCTTGTTAATTGATACCCTGGTACATCCCTTCGACATCTGTGAGCTGCGCGAACAGCTGCAACCCCCGCCGCCGCAATGCTTCCGCGACAAGCTGCATCGCTGTCGCGCGTACCACATCCCTCCCTCAGAAGCTTTCCGCTGTGCAGAAGTGTTCCTCGTACTACTCTCTCACAGAACCGCACCTTCTTCACAAGCAATGGTAACCCGGAGTCCAAGGCGAGACGCGCCCAGCTCCTGGGTTCGGCTGCACTAAGGAGCTCGCGCTTGACCAAAGACAAAGCATCCCTCGCCCGCTCCATCTCCACGAAGCCGCTCCCGTCGCCGAAATCCCGACTCGCACGTTACGCATGGCGAACAGCAGCATGGCTGGGTATCTTTGTGGCTGTCAGCGGCACCATCGTGGTTGGCTTTTTCATCTATGATGCCACCACGTACAGAGAAGAGCCGGACACAGTCGATATCCCTGTCTCAGAGCTGGCTCTCAACCCACGCAGAGGTGGACCAAAGAACCTGCCTATAGCCGACCACTTTGTCGACGACGATGACTGCGAGGAGAACAAGGCTGTCAAGCACAAGCCCAAGCTGGTCATTCTTGGTACAGGATGGGGAAGCGTTGCGCTGCTCAAGACGTTGAACCCTGACGAATACCATGTCACTGTCATCTCTCCTTCGAACACCTTCCTTTTCACGCCGATGCTACCGTCCGCAACTGTTGGTACTCTCGAGCTGAGATCGTTGGTTGAACCTGTGAGGCGCATCGTCAGAAGGGTGCGTGGACATTT
Organism: Stagonosporopsis chrysanthemi; assembly: GCA_022560025.1. Taxonomy (NCBI): domain Eukaryota; kingdom Fungi; phylum Ascomycota; class Dothideomycetes; order Pleosporales; family Didymellaceae; genus Stagonosporopsis; species Stagonosporopsis chrysanthemi. The sequence goes on from JAFISE010000001.1 coordinate 529,111, forward strand.
CCTCAAAGCCAAGGCTGAGAACGTACATTTCTCGGAGAAGTTGATCGAGTGTTCATCCGTCGGCGCCGATGGTAAAGAGAAACACTTCTACGTTCCCTACGACAAGTTGGTGGTCGGTGTTGGCTCTGTCACCAACGCTCACGGAGTAAAGGGTCTCGAAAACTGCCATTTCCTCAAGGATATCACCGACGCTCGCCTTATCCGCAACGCCGTCGTTCGGAATTTGGAAATCGCATGCCTGCCAACGACTAGCGACGAGGAGCGCAGGAGATTGCTGTCTTTCGTCGTTTGCGGAGGTGGGCCGACAGGTGTTGAGTTCGCTGCCGAGCTGTTCGACATGCTCAATGAGGATTTGTGCAAGCAGTACCCGCGAATCCTACGTAACGAGATCTCTGTACACGTTATCCAGTCCCGCAGTCACATCCTTAACACCTACGATGAGGCTCTCTCTCAGTACGCTGAGTCCAGATTCTCGCACGATGCTGTCGACATTCAGACCAATGCCCGTGTGAAGGAGGTTTTGCCTGACAGAATTCTTTACTCGCAGAAGGGCGACGGCGACAATGCCAAGGTTGTCACCAAAGAGATCCCAATGGGTTTCTGTCTCTGGTCCACTGGTGTAGCACAGACCGACTTCTGCAAGACGCTTGCCAAGCAACTCGATGGCCAGAACAACAAGCACGCCCTTGAGACTGATACTCACTTGCGCCTGTCCGGCGCGCCTCTTGGTGACGTCTATGCCATTGGTGATTGTTCGACTGTCCAGAACAACGTTTCCGACCATATTGTGAACTTCCTCCGCACCACCGCCTGGGAGAAGGGCCAGGATCCCGAGAAGCTGCAGATCTCCTACAATGACTGGCGCGGCGTTGCCAAGCGCGTCAAGCAGCGCTTCCCACAGGCCGCAAACCATCTGCGCCGCCTAGACAAGCTGTTCGAGCAGTACGACAAGGATAAGTCGGGCACTCTCGACTTTGGCGAGCTTAGAGAGCTGCTGTTCCAGATCGACTCGAAGCTAACATCTCTCCCTGCTACGGCACAGCGCGCACACCAGCAAGGTCAGTACCTTGGCCGCAAGTTCAACAAGATCGCTCAAGCAGCACCTGGCATGGCCCTCAATAATATGGATTATGGCGACATCGATGATGCTGTGTACAAAGCGTTCGAGTACAAGCACCTGGGTAGCTTGGCGTATATCGGCAACGCCGCGATCTTCGACTGGAATGGCTATGGACTGAGCGGTGGACTGCTGGCAGTGTACTTGTGGAGGGGAGTGTACTTCGCTCAATCGGTCAGTCTCAGGACAAGAGTTCTTCTTGCAATGGACTGGACAAAGAGGGCACTTTTTGGACGCGGTAAGTCAAATGATATCCATTTTGCACAAAGTGTGTAACTGACGTGCGATAGATATGATGAACTTCTAAACCCAGCGACTTGCATAGACCTCTCCTACCCTTCTGTGACCATGGCGGCGGTAATTTCTAGACATAGCGTTCATGTACAAGTATCAATCCCATTCAGACTCTAGAACTATGCCTGTACATCTTATTCCTAAACAACAGCAACGAATACCCAGTCCGCGCACAAAAAGAAAAGACGACTATAAAAACCCACTACTAGCCTGCCGTCGCAGACTGTTGAGGCCGATGTGCGCGCAAAAAAGATAAGTTGTTCTCCGCTCCCAGAATCGAACTAGGGACCTTTCGATAACAATGAAGCTATTACAGTCGAACGTGATAAACCAACTACACCAAGCGGAGGAATGCACCCCGAAGGATGCGCTTGTTATTTGATGTCAGTTATTGTTGCGTTTGTACTTATATTGCCAGTCACAGTCGTTAATGAGCTGGCGTTGGCGTTGCTGAAGTATGAAGGTCAAGGCTTGAGTTTGCTTCGTTGAGGTGTGAAGCGGGGCGAAAGATGGCACGGAGCGTCAGCACTAGCTTCACAAGCGAGAAAGACTTTCGCGCGTCAGGTGGGTCGATTTCGTAGCATTTGCATTGGAAATGCTCATCATATAGCTCAGTGAGGAGCAAACAATAATTGCCATACTTTCATCCACTCTATTTGTGTCGTTTCAGAAAGCTCTGTATATTCAAATCGACGCAATCCCACTATACGTCTGTATTGACAGAACTATCCGAGGACAATAGTCTCCTTGGTGAAATGCCTCCTCCACCAGTCGGTTTGTTCGATCTCTGGAGAGTTCACGTGTTTATAGACATTGCCATCGTGTTCAAAATTCATCGACAGGTCAGGGTAAGGCCACAAAGCGTTGCCTTTTTCGTTTCGCAACTCCAGAGTAACAAGCCCCATGCGCTCATAGTGCAGACCGCTTTCCTGCAACAGCAACACAATGGCTGATCCAGGAAGCAACCATGACTTGCTTTGTATCGCTGTCCAAAGCAAAACGCCCCTCATTGTTGAGTTTTCTGGTAAATTCTTCGGAAGTATGTCCCAATACACCTCGAAGTACGCGTAAGTGTCGTATTCATAGTGCAAAGCTACTGAGCACCCATATGAAGGCCATTGTCCCATCCCAGTGGACCATCTTATCATGCGAAAATGCGTAGTCACTAACTCGAGTCGTAGTAGCTGAGGGCAGCTCGCCGGAATGATTGTAGACGCGATCACAAGGTCTTGCAGGCTCGTTGCGCTTACATCATCCTGTACGAGGACACCGGTAGTCTCAACTTGATAGTAGCGATTTGTGCTCTTTGTCCATCCCAACGTCGACCAGCTTGGAAATTGCTTCCGGCGGCGGCAGTCATTCAGGGTTTTCCATGCCAGTGCAATTTCCCCGCGTTGAGCATAGCCGCAAGACCTTAGCTCTGCCCTATCTTGTGGTACCTCAAAGTGAAACGGGACGCCCCAGATATGATAAACACGCTCCCTGGCAAGCGTATTCAAAGCGCCACTGATTGCGTTCATCGCGTCGTCGTCAAACTTTAGGAAGCGAGAATTGTACTCCTCGAGGTATTACTGAGCTTGGAACATTGACTTGTTGTCGAGATATCCTTCCTCATAGTATCCTGGCGTACAATTTGATAGCCAATCTCCGTCGACATCTTCGAGCAGCACCTGTTTCTTAGCTTCATAGCAGGTGTTGGTATTGCAGACGAATATCATTTGACGATCTGTAAAGATCAGACGTCGGCGAGAAAAGAAACATTCTTGAAACGTCCAGGCTCATTTTGGCCAAACTGAATAATAGAACGCGTCTGGAAGCCCTTCGATCGTTGGAAGAGCATACACATGGGCTTTCCCTAGCTTCTCGAATTTCAACTTTCGGAACGTTGGGAAGGCCCCAGGAAGCCCAAAAGAGGGGTCCTGACCTGCTGCAGCAATGATTGTTAGATGTGCTGAAGCATAGATGTCACCCATCTGATTGGTCTGCTTCCTTTGATCTTCTGAGTCATCTTGACGAATGCACTGGTTTCGTTAGATAAATTCAGTATAGTGTAGTGGAGAAAGCATCACATACGTAACGATCGACCCAAAGGAACCTGCAACCCAATTTAAGTGTCACCTGTATGGACTGCTGGATAGTCCTTGGTAGAAGATCCCATGATGGAAGGTTTCCGCCCAGCTCAGTACCTGAGCTTGCGCTCTCGCCCCAGACATATGACAGAGCGACAAACCTCCACTTTTGAGATGCAGGGATAACTCTCATCTCCTTGCAGTCGATGACACTCAAGTCCTGTAGCCGTAGCGAATCTTCTAACGAGCAGTCTGGCCCGTGTCTCAGTTCGAAAGTCGCTACCCACTTCTTAGCGGACCCTAGGTTTGCATTATCGGAAAAGATATGTTGTAACCGAGTCACCATCGACTCATGGCCGAGGCGTGAGATCAGAAGTGTCGAATAGTCGAAAACTCCATCAGCGTAAGGGTTACCAATTAGACAGCAGACATGCCGGTCGGACTGATTGAAACCGAGTCCCTGTTCCATCAAGTCCGGGTTTTGGGCCGAGATAATAGATATTTGACCAAAGGACCTCACTTCATTGAGCAGACGACACATCTGGCAGAAGGACATCCCTCTTGAGTGACCCGTGATGCGGATGCTTGTGCGGGCGGACATATCCGCGATGTCGTCCCATGGCTGAAGTGCACAGTCATCGCAAAGTGCACTTTCTCGACCGCTTCGGACCGTAGCTTCAACGCTGTCTGAACCGAACATGAAAGTGGTGGTGTAGATGATTTGAACATATTGTCAAGGCTGAGGTAATAGAAGCACAGCTGACTGCGGCCTGAGGCGCTAGACCAATTGCATCTGTCAGAGGAAATCCTTCTTTTTAATACAGCCGCTGCTCATGCCAATAGCTTTGGAATTCCTAGCTCTACCTGAAGACTAGCATCAGCTGCATAATCACAGAAGCTGAGCTCCCATAACCAGCGCGCGAGTGTCCGTTATGCACGCTGCCACCAGCTCTCGTTATGTCCCAGAGTACAACACCCTCTGAAATTTACAGCTTGCTGGAACGACTGTGACGCGTGTCTAGATGGTCGCTGTTCTCGAGGGTTGCATGCACGCTGACGCGGTGCTCTGCTGAGCGGTGCTGCGGAGGTTGAACGTGGAACGAACAGCGAATGAGGCGTCGTGGCAGCAATGACGTCCGTTTCGCTTGGCTTCACAGCTCCCGTCGCAACCTCAACGGGCAGCCACGCTTCACCCATCTCATCCCCAGTCCCTCCGTCATCCCCGTGAAGCTCGCATTACCGGTCGCAAACTTGCGTATCCACACCTCTCCAGCTCCAACATGGATTTCTCCGACATCTTGTAAGTACTTGCGGTCTTGCAGCTCAACCAAGCTTTAGCTGTCAGGCAGCAGCACCTGACCCTGCCATTGGCCCTTTTTGCTTGTAACTAACAGGCCACAGTCGCATGGTGAACTTCGCCGTCGCCGCCTTCATCATTCTCGGTGGTGTCGCGAAATTGTTTCCTTTCAACGATTTGTGAGTGTACACCTGTTCAGAATGTTTCATCCCAACAACTGCGCCAACGCCCACCACCGGCCCCGATCGCACCGCCGCACACCATAGTATCGATTGTAAAGCACAAAACGCGCAGCTCGGTTGTGCGCGACCAGATGACGACAGGATTGGGCTGGTGGAGGCGCAAGATGGCATTGAACAGAGCCATTGGACTTGCTATGCTTGAGATCGTTGGACGGCACAGGCGCGAAGCAAAAATTGCTTTTTCACAGATGTGACAGCAATCACGGCCGGCAGAACACAGCTGACAGGGAGTCTAGCTCACACATCATCCTTGGTGTCTACCTGATCATCTTCGGTGCTGGTAAGATTCCTCCTACACAAAAGACAGCATGCACCATCTAACCGTTCGACAGGCACTGCTCTGCTTGAGTTCCAGATTCCTCAGCAAGTCGCCCGCTATGCCTCGTTCATGTTCTCCTTCCTCGGCCGTGGTATCTGTATGCGAGTCGCTACCCAATGTTTCACATCTTCCACTGACAGCACATAGTCTACGTTTTCATCGGATGTGTCACTGTCGGTAACGGCTGGTACCGCATCATCCCCGGTACCATCGTCGGCTTCATCGGTCTTGCCTACGCTGTCTTGGAGTATATTCCTTCGATCGAGCCACCGGCGAACATGCGGTACGTCCAAACAAGATGTCAAAGACGGAACAATACTGACATACAAGCAGCGATGCCGACGCTGGCTGGGGCGCCGAGCAGGTCTAATCTCATGACTTTGCGCTCGAGGACGGCGGTCGACGACTCATCGGGTGCCAGTCTAATTCCTAGCATTTGAGCCTCGGCGGTTGATCGTTGTTTTATTGTTGTACTAAACACGCGTTGCATGGGGCGGCCGGTCTGGCCAGGCGAGCTGCAAACGACGTCGGCAAGATGCTGCCGGCAAATTTTGGTGGACTTTGAAATGGCAAGGGGGTCCTTTCAGGAGAATCAGGACACAGAGACAAGGTGATTGTGGAGAACTATGGCTGATTAGAGAACTTTATGATATCTTTTGTATAACAGCAATGTTGATTGCCACACATGCGAGCAGACAGTTGCGCCAAATCATCGACACGTGCTCGCTTGACTTAGCGTCCGCGACTCGCATATAAAACGGGCCAGGCTATAGCTTTAGCGCATTGGCGGCGGAGACCACTCGTTCGGAGTTCGCGGCCTTTAGAATCATGTCGAATAATGCTCGAGTCGTGATAAGATCTGACGCAATACGGCACAACATTGTCGTCTTGAGTAGCTCCTGGGGCGGCAGACGGCAGACACAACAGATTGCGGTGGTTATCGACTAGGAAACGTGTGGGCAGACTTCGATGCCTGCTGTCGATATAGATGGTATTCCTCCGTCAAAGCCATAGGCGGGTGATTGTGTAGGAGCGATTTCTGGCCTGCACAGTGCTGGATCCTCCATGGCGAGTTCGTCACGTCGGATGTATCGTTCGCAACGATAAAGAAGCCATATTTGCACTGCGTTTTTTGGCTACCGACTTTACGGTTTCGTTTCGAGCACTCCATCGGCGCACGCTCGCGACCTCGATAGCAGCAAACATAACACTTGTAGCGCTCGCCAGCGACATTTTTATACCACTTTGTTCGCCTGAAATAGAGCTTGTTGTCGAATGCAAAGCCGCGATAGAACTTGTCACACTCAATGCGCGACGCAAAGATCCCCTCGGGCAACAGTGGATGAGGTCGCTCCCAACCTATCCGCGGATCGTTAACATGCGATAGATCTACTTCACCATAGTCGCGTGGCGAAGGTGCCTTTCGTTGCCGCGGTACACGCCGACGACCTCGATCCTCAAACTGCTCGCGCGCCCAAGCCTCCACGGGAGGTCCTGGCTGCTGTTCACTTATTGTTACATCGCTGCTGTCGCTATCGCTATCGCTAGCGATCTCCATTCCGTTTGTGTGTTGCATCAGCTCGCTTCTGAGGAAGCTACTTGTTCCGGTGACCTCGTTGGCTGTAGGCAGTTGATGATTGGCAAAGGCGGGGTGGGCAAAGGTAGGGTTGGCAGCGAGGTCGCGCATGAACTCAGCGTCAAACTGCATCCCAGTTCCATGGAAATATGAGTTGGGATACATTGAGAGGTTGTTGTTGCTGATAATAGTGCAACTCAACCACAATTGACGCGCAAACGTGTGGCGGCGACGAGATGTGAGGTGTGAGGTTTGAGGTTTGACACGTGCGCGCGAATGCGTCGATATCACCAACACGCCGAATCAACGCTTACATATGCATTCAAAGAAAAACACAAGTCACTATTCAGAGGACAGGGGGAGAAATAAAGGTAACAAGCTGTATTCGAACAAGCAGCTCTAGTCGATTGCGTGCAGTGCATTGGCCATGCTTGCTTAAATTGTAGGCGGGCCCGCTTGCATGCATCTCAGGTAGGGGTTCTCGAGGCGAACGGCCCCAGGTCCGCGCTGGCAGATGGCCGACCTGCATGTGGGCCTTGAGCCGGCCAAGATTTTCTCTCCTTTCATCGCCGCGGCCGAGCTTTTCGAGCAGTGGCAATTTTAAGAGCAGACTCTGACTGCTCTCGCTTCAGCGTTCTGGGTGGGACCAGGCACAATCAAGTTTCGACCTGGTAATCGAGTCTTTGTTGGATGATGGTCGCGTTGTCGATGGTTCCTGTCGCACTTGCGCTAAGATCCGCTTACTTTCACGGGGGCGTGATTGGCTGTAGATCACTAGGCGGTGAATCAAAATGGCCATGCATAACAAACTCACAGCACCAACGAGGCTTCTCCAATGACCGTGAGGCCGATTTATGACGAGAATTAATACCGAGCCGCATGAGAACCTCCTTGCTGACCACACCCCCATGAAGCAATACTCCGTCCTTACAGCGTGCCACGCAAGCCTAACACCGTGAACCATACCCCAGGGTCGCCCGCATATCGTCTCAAGGTCACGCTTGCGCCAAATCATCCCATACCTGGACGCCACTCAGTTATCAGATCAACAAAGCGTGTTCGTGTTCGCCGTACCGGCGTAGCCTTAGAATCTCCTCCTCTTCCAGGCAACACTGCGTTATCGCGTCACCAGACCACACGTAATCCCGACGCCGATTTCCTGTGGCGAGGCCACTGCCACAATGGCGCATCCTTCAGGCAGCGGAGGCACATCACTCGCTCCCACGCCCACCCTTCCACACCACCTATCGCGGGAGTCCAGCAAAGAGGAACTGGAAATGGCCCAAAGCCTCCGACGTCTGAATCAGGTTCAAGATGCTCACATGTCAAACACACATTCCCCTTCGAGAGAGCAACAACAGCCAAGCACATCGCAAGAAGACCAGAAATCCGAAATCTACCACTCACTCGAGGATGCTGTACCCATTGCGGGCGCGTCGGCTTCACCGGCACCCACTGCATCGCTACAGTTACCACCACGAGACGTCGGCGGAAGTAGCGCACCTATTATTGGGCAGGTTTGCAGGTATGTCCCTAGCTCGTCTGAGATCTAGCATCGGTCCCAGGCGTCCCCCACGTGGACCTGGTATACTGACGAAGCGCAGCAACTGCAGGACTACACAAACGCCGTTATGGCGTCGTTCCCCCACAGGCGAGACCGTCTGCAATGCCTGTGGCCTCTACATCAAAGCAAGGAACCAGCAGCGGCCAGTCAACTTGAAGCGCAACACCCCGTCGACCGCTTCTGTTCCAGTACATCAAAGTCCGACACCTAGTGCTGCCGCCGATCGCGATGTTTCCCCTGGGAACCTTGCTGCGTCGCCCCGAGTCGCAACCTATGTCGCTGCAGATCAGATGGCAGCGGGGACATGCCCTGGAGGAGGCAGATGCAACGGCACTGGAGGCCAACAAGGTTGCAGTGGATGTCCTGCGTTCAACAACCGCGTATCCAAAACAGCCAAGTTCGCGCTGCAACAGGCAAATGCTACGCCAGGGCCGTCGGATGGCGCGAATGAGAACACTACGTCGAGATCTTGTTCCGGCGCGGCCTCTACAAGTGCCATTCCAGCCTGCCAGAACTGCGGCACTACCATCACGCCGCTTTGGAGGAGAGACGATGCTGGCCATATCATTTGCAATGCATGCGGTACGTACACTTTGAAGGTGATTGTGCCAAACCTGATCGCTAACACGATGCAGGTCTCTATTTCAAGCTTCACGGCACTCACCGACCGGTCGCGATGAAGAAGCAGGAAATCAAACGTCGAAAACGAGTCGTCCCTGCTGGGGAGGCCAGCTCGCAAGCTGCGCCATCGATCGCAAACTACTCCCCACCTCAACGGCCGTCCCAAACACCTACCGGATCAGCATCTCCCGACCCTATCGAATCGCGCGAACAATTTACCCCCGAACCCAGGGGACCTTTGGCAGTCGACTTCACTCATTACCGCAACAGCAGCAAACTCAACGTCACGTCCAACCCCTCCGCACAGACCGGTGCCCCCTCACCACGAAAGCGCAGCCTCAGCGCGACTATGGATCCTGAAGATCTACCTTCTAAACCCATGACCCCTGCACCTCACCGACCGAATGCGATATCCTCCATCTTGAACCACCCGCGCAACGAAGAATCCAACATCGATCCGTCTCTATCTGTGCCTTTGCGACCATCCGGCGGTTCTTCGCCCAACCCGACCGCGACCCAGGAAGACAAGGCGGCGAGAAGGGAACGACTAATACGAGAGCAAGAGGCTGTCAGGAAGCAACAGGCCAGGATTGATGCCGAGCTGGCTGAATTGGGGCACGACTGAAGCAGATTGGGCGTTTAGGGCAAACGAAGCAAAACGGGACAGACTTTTGATTTTTGGAGCACAATGACGAATCACGAAAAGCGATACCTAGACTTGGACAGGCAGTTGGTGTTCTTCCACATGGAAACGGCGCGAGGGCATACTCTTGTCTTTTCTCAGAGCGCCAGCGAGTGGGCATCCTCTTTTGCAGGCACTGTCAAGGCTGTGTAGTTTCAAATCAGCCAGGGCGGTTGAAGGAGTCTTGCTTAGAGACACTACAACGTCAGCCTAATGCGTTGCACTCGGTCAACGCTACATCAATGGCATATATGCTAATTTGATCATTTACTAATGTTTTCTGTCGAGATTGATGCTGCCATTCGGTAATGTGTATGTTTGGAAGCTCACTGAATGTCCGGTATACTCAGGTTATTTGTAAGACGCTAACAATTGCAGTCGGAGATGATTGCGCCGCCTCCTTCAAGAGACGATGCTGGTCTGGGAGTCGTGCCTGTAGCTTGACGCTAGTTTACTCCACTCCGGAGCAATGGATGCTCACTTCCAATACGGCATATATGAGAGACAGACTTGCTGCCAGCACGACTGCATGACATTTTGGTGTCGCACACTCCACACATCACCATGGCCGACCCTTCCAAACAAGCTGACCACCACTCCTTCCAAACAATCACCAACAAAGCCAGCCACGACGAACTTGTCGCCCAATGCACAAAGCACAATAAACCAACCATTCTGCACGTCTACAACTCGTCGGTCCCGCGCTGCGAAGCTTTCCTAGCGAAACTCGTGTCCTGGGCTGGTGCCAGCTCTTCTTACAGCGGCGAGAAAATCCAGTTTGCGAAAATGGACTACACGTCCGAGACCAGCTTCATGTTCAAGTTTGCGCCGAACCAGCTGCCGATTACCGTCTTGATGGTCGGGCCAGGGTGGGCCAGGACAGTGACGGGGACGGATATTGAGGGGATTGCGAGCTTGGCCGGGGAGATGATGGAGGAGTGTGGCAGGCTGGGCGGTTAGTGAGGGGAAGGAGGTAGATCTGCTGATTGGCTGAGAACTGCACGCTCGTTGCTGTTGCGATTGTCTTGCGCTGTTTCGCCGCCGCTTTTTTTAGGGCTGGCACCGTACCTGAATGCTTCCTGCGCGCGTCGTGCGCCCTGTCGATCGGTACCGGTGCGCTGGACATGCTGTCCGTGGTGTTGGGCGCAGAGCCAGCCTGGGAGTGCACGCATTCAGGCATCTTGCAGGTTGGTTGAAAGAAGCCCAAGATCGCGCCAAGTGTCTTCAGTTGCAACATGTTTTTGATCCTCTTATTTTTCTTTCAGGACAGAACTGTGTCTAAAAACGGATATAAAGATGCGATTGCACGTCAGAGCAGGAGCAGCGTGATGAGGAAGGATTAGCCGAAACAACCCCTTCTTTTCGACGTCTGGTCTCCTCCCCCCGCACCTCCTCAGCATCACTGCAAGCGGCCGCGCGTTCTAGAAGCCAGCTTTTGATGTAACTTCAAACAATGAATAAGCATTCAGCAACAGTCTAGCGACGGATTGTTGTTGGGTACAGATACGCAATTGTCTGGTTCGCGCCGTGACTAACATCAGACCGCGAATGTGATGGGCTGAGCCGCTATCAGCGTTTCCCACGCCGTGGAACCGACAGCAGCGTAGGTCTGCGATCATCGATCATGGTTGCACCGTTGAGTGCTCCTTGTAGTCATTGATGTGTTTTCTGGTGCTCTGTCTTCTTCAGGTCCAACTCCGTTTCCTATCGTCCACTTCGTAATGATCCAGTAGACGTACACAGTCGTTCACGATGCTCTCATCACCCTCGTTATGCCCTTTGTTTCCGTCTGCTATCCACACCTGCCAGTTGAACGGCGAGAACAGATTCGAGAGACTCGAGAGATGGCAGAGCACTGGTAGCAGCCGCCGTCGTCGCGTGTATGGAAACATCCATCTGCCACTGAACAGCTCCCGGCTGCCTCTGAACCCGAACCACATCGCAACACAGCTGCGCGAGCAATGCCACATCACGGCGCCCCCGGACGCGCCTGCGCTCAGCACAACACCTGTGGTGCGAACCCAAACACCAACACCACTGCCGACCTCGGACCTCCCCGCTCTCCGCCCCCACCCCGGCAGACGCAACACCACAAACAGCACCCCGCTGCCGCCCTCCGACACGCGCCGCCACGGCATCTTCGTCCCGGACCTCCGCTCCCCGTCCGCCGCAGACGACACGCCCGCAGACGACGCCCTCCCCGCCTACACGCCGCTCCTCTACACGCCCTTCCGACGCGTGTCCAGCAGCGGGACCCCCAGCGACCCGCTCGACGCGCAGACGGTGGCGGGCCGGCAGGCGCGCGCGCAGGAGCTGCTCGCGCTGCAGCAGCAGTGGGTCCTGCGCGAGCGACGGCGGCGTGCGCATCCGCTTCCTTCTGCTCGTCTTCCTCGTCGTCCTCGTCGGCGGCGGCGGCTGTCGACGCACGCAGATGCCGGCGCAGATGCAGATGCAGATGTAGATGCAGACGCGGACGCAGATGCAGACGCAGAAGCAGAAGCAGAATCACAACACCACCCCCGCATCGAAACAGAACCCACCCTCTTTCGCGCCCGCGTCTCCCTTGCCTACGACCTGCCCCCGCCCTACGCGCCGCGCGACCCGTTCCCACTATTTGCACAGCAGCAGCAGCAGCGGGCGCGGCGGCCCAGTCTGTGGAGCCGCGTGGTGGCGGCGCCGTTTGCGGCCGAGGGGCAGGTGCTGGATCGGTGGGCGAAGAAGGGGTGGGGCGGCGTCAGGAAGGGGGTGAGGAGTGTGAGAAAGGGGGTTAGGGAGGTGCCGGGGAGGGTGGAGGGGGTGAGGGCGAGGAGGAAGATGAGGTGGTTGGAGGGGAGGGGGTATGTGGAAGGGAGGAGGACGGAGTGTGGGGTGTATGCGGGGGTGCAGCATGTTGAGTGAAGTGTGAGGTGGTGTGAGGGGAGGGGAGGTGAGGTGAGGTGGTGTGATGTTGTGAGTGAGCGAGTGAGTGGTAGTGTCGACGGTGTTAGATAGACAGCCCAAAAGCATCCATGGAATTTTCGACTAGACAACCACCCTCCTCAACCCTTCGGTGCCCCCCAACACCCTCCGCCCCGTCACCGCATCCCTCCCCACCCCGCTCTCCCACCTCCCCACCCGACTGCCCTCTTCCCTGCCCCACTCCTCGCCCTCGCTCCCCCCTTCGGCGTCGGCGCTCCGAAACCCCGCCGCGCCCTCCATAAACGCCACTTGCCGCTCGTGCTCGCCGCCGACCCACCGGTGGATGCAGGTGTAGCAGTACACGAAGCCGGTGGGGCTGGCGGTGGGGTTGACGACGGGGGAGATGCAGATGGGGCAGTTGAGGGAGGAGGGCGGGAGGGGCACGGTGAGGATGGGGAGGAGGGAGGAGGCGGAGATGGGGGGGTCTGGCAGTTGAGGGTTGGGGTGTTTTGCGGCGGGGGATGTGGTCGCGTGTTTTGTAAGCGGGGTGGGAGCGGCAGCGGAGGGGGGCAACGAGGGCAGGACGGGCGGCGGCAGGTCCATGTTCTCGGCGGCCTTGCGGGACAGCTGGCGGGCAAAGTCGGAGGCGTGCCACCACTCGAGGAACTTGAGGGCGAAGATGGACGTCGGGAGCAGGATCTTCAGGCTGCTGAGCAGGCGGGGCTGGACGGCGCGCGCCAGGCTGCGCGGGCTGAAGATGCTGCCGCCCTCGCCGGGGCGCGCGGGGCCGACGGGCTTGGGCGCGGTGAGGGCCTCGATGGCGGCGTGGTCGGCGGGGCCCAGGCGGCGGATGCGGGTGCCGATGAGCCACAGGAAGGGCGAGTGGTACTTTGTGCTGTCGAACAGGTAGGCCATGTTGAAGGCGAGCAGGGCGAAATAGTAGGCGGCGTTGACGCTGGGGTAGACGTGCCGCAGGAACCACTTGTACCAGAACATCAGCCGCTGGCGGACCGTCGCGCCGCGCGGCAGGCCGTCTCTGTCGCGGTTGTAGCCGGCGCCGAGCAGGCTGCTGTGGGCGGCGTGGATGTCGTAGCTCTCGTCCAGCTTGCGCTTGAGCCACGGCAGGCCGACCAGCGCAGCGAGGTTCTTCCACACGTCGGCGCTGCTGAGGCGGCTGGCGGCGCGCACGCTCTCCGCGGCGCCCAGCTGCGCGCGCGGGATCTCGCCGCCGCGGACGCGCAGCACACGGGCGCGCTTGAGGCTGTAGAAGTTCTCGGTGAAGCTGCCGCCGTACGTGCGCAGGAAGTGGCGCTCCACCAGCAGCATCAGCAGCGCGTACACCTCGTCGAACGAGTTGAGCACCGGCAGCAGGTAGCGCGGGTATCGTGGGGTGGCGACGGCGAGCAGGTAGCGCAGCGACGGCGGCAGCAGCGCGGCCAGCTGCTGTTCCGAGAGCAGCTCGAAGAGCGACGGCTTGAGGTCGTCGACGCCGGACTGGAGCGTGGGGAGGAACTCCATGCTTGCGGCGGGCCGTCAGCGGGGGGGCATTGGTTGGGGCGTCGAGTGCAGGTGGAGGCGGTGTATGTCGAATGGGAGAGTGTGACTGCGAGAGTGTGACTGCGAGAGTGTGACTGCGTGAATGTTGAATGCGCGAGTGTGACTACGTGAATGTTGAATGTGTGCATGGATGAACGTCCATCTGAAGTCGGATGCGATGGCGCACAGCCGAGGCACGGCGGCGCGTAGCCTCCCGTCGCGTGCAGCTGCCGCGTGCGTCACCGGCCAGGGCCACGCCAGGGCCACGCCAGGGCCAGGAGCGCCAGCCATCGCCCGGCCAGGCACGCCTGAGCTGCACCACCGCAACACCAGCCAGACAGACAAACGACAACCAGACAGACGCCATGGCGAAGCCGATAGACCACGCGCGGTGTCGCGAGCTGGCCCATCCCGACATTGTCAACTTCGCCGTCTCCGTGTAAGATGGCCCGGTGTCCACGCATTGTGCCCAGCTGACGCCGCCGCCCAGCTTCCTCGTCGTCGGCATCCTCGTCTCGTACCTCCCGCAGCACTACAAGATCATATCGCGGCGCTCGTCACGCGGCTTGAGCCCGCTATTCGTGCTGCTCGGCACCGTGTCCGGCACGGCCAGCATCGCCAACATCCTCACCCTGCCCGAGAGCACCGCCGACATGGCCTGCTGCAAGGAGATTGGGAGGTTCCCCTGCGCAGCCGCCCTGCTAGGCATCGCCCAGATTGGCGTGCAGTGGACGTGCTTCTTCTTCATGTGCGCCAGAGCTCTACTCGTGTCTTGCTATGACTAGCACGTGCAGCCGTGACTGACACCACCCAGCATGATGCTCTTCCTCATCTTCTTCCCCCGCGCCCCCATCCCTGGCATCGACCAGGACGCCGAAGACAGCGACACCTCCAAGATGCCCACCTGGAAGGAGGCCGTGCTGGTCCTCTCCGTCTCGCTCGCCTTCTTCATCTTCGCCTTCATCGGCTCCGTCGTCTTTGTCTACGCCGTGCCCGCCCACGTCCGCGGCTGGGCCAACTTCCTCGGTCTGCTCGCGACCGGGCTGGCTGCGATACAGTACATCCCGCAGATCATCACGACGTGGCGGCTGCAGGACCCGGGGAGCCTGTCGGTGCTGATGATGTGCATCCAGACGCCGGGCAGCTTTGTGTTTGCCGCGAGTCTGTATGCGAGACTGGGCAAGGGAGGCTGGAGCGCGTGGGGGCTGTTCATCTTCACGGGGTGCTTGCAGGGCTGCTTGCTGGCGATGAGTCTGTCGTTCCTGTGGAGGGACAGAAAGGAACAGAAGACGCTCGAGCAGGAAGCTGCTGCGGATGCAGACGCGGACAGTGAGCGCACGCCGCTGCTGGTGACGGAACATGTCAGCTAGACGTACACCGCACGACATTCTACAATACATGTCCATAGTCTACCCACCGGTCTCGCGTCTCGACTCTCGAATGACGAGTCTGTGCGACGGCTGCACGAGCCTGTGTAACCCAATCCACGTGCGTGCCCATCCGTGACCCCAACTTGACCGTGCAACAACCACAGCCGTAATTGCTCGACCCTTCATCACGCGAACCACTGTTTGGTCGCGAAGCTCACCCAAGCACTCCAAGCATCAGCAACCCTCCCCTCCTACTGAGCTAATACTGAGTCATCGTCTGCCTTTGCGTTCGATCTGCAACCT
Organism: Stagonosporopsis chrysanthemi; assembly: GCA_022560025.1. Lineage (NCBI taxonomy): Eukaryota > Fungi > Ascomycota > Dothideomycetes > Pleosporales > Didymellaceae > Stagonosporopsis > Stagonosporopsis chrysanthemi. Next base: position 544,999 of record JAFISE010000001.1, read on the forward strand.
CGAACAGTCATCACACACGCAGCAGCATGTCGAACAACACCTCCCCCCCAGCCAATTGGCCCGTCAGCGACGACGAGAAGGGCGCGAGGGCTAGTGCATCGCGCCAGGCTGAATCCGCTTGGAGCTACCGCACCCGGTCATTGTGTGGGCCCCTCTCGACAGGGCCTTGACATCAGTCTAGTCTCCACCCGCCGACCTTAAAGACCCTGTTGCGCTGCTAAACTTCTCGGACAGTTGCAATTGCGCCTCGCGACTTCGTCCACCGGCCCAGAGGTGGGAGAGAGAACGTGTCTGGCGGGTGCTGCGCAACAACACAATGGCGCCACCCACGTCGTCTGCACACGCCGGCCAATCAACCGGCATCAGCGAGTTCACCAATGATGTCGCCGCACAGATGGAGGGTTTCGCCCACGCCACGGACATTGCTGAGGAAGCAATCGCCCGGGATCTTGCGGAAGACGACTCCGAGTCTGAGCCCGACGACACCGATGGCGACGAGTCGTCGTCTGGATCCTCGACGATCCGCCAGTATTCCATGATCAATTCCTACCGCCGGCCTTCCTACGTCAATCCCGGACCCAGAGGTTTGGCCATCACGTCGTCGAGTGCGCCGCAGGGGCAGTCGTTTCTGTCGACGTCGGCGAAGAAGCACAACTATCTGTCCAAGCGGGAGAGAGAGGCTGTGAGAGAGGACGAGCGGAGTTTGCTCCGCGATAACAACCTCCTGCTGCCAAAGCACCCGCGATCGGGGAGCGTGGGACCCGTGACCAGGATTGGGCCCAAGACGTCGTTTTCCATCTTGAGGAAAGTTCGCAGCTCGCCGGACGAGGAGTCTGGTGAGCAAGAGGAGGATGCTTCCGAGGCTGATGCGCTGCTTGGTGAGGTCTCCGGGGATCCAGAACAGCCGTATGGCGGGCTTGACACGCCGAAGACGATCAACAAGAAGTGGAATGAAGCAGTCGCCGCGGGGAAGATCAACACGAGCTACAAGCGAGAGACCAAGGTCTTGATGAAGAGCTCGGCACCGATGATTCTGACGTTTCTACTCCAGTACAGTCTGCCAGTCGCCAGCATCTTCACTGTCGGCCACATTGGCAAGACAGAACTCGGCGCCGTGTCGCTCGCGTCCATGACGGCCTCCATCACTGGCTACGCAGTCTATCAGGGTCTTGCTACCTCCCTCGACACGCTCTGCGCCCAAGCGTACGGCTCTGGACGTCCGCACCTCGTGGGCCTCCAACTCCAGCGCATGCTCGCCTTCCTGCTACTCATCACCATCCCCATTTCTGTCATCTGGGCGTTTGGAACGCAAATCCTGTCTCTCATCGTCCCCGAGCCGGAAACCGCACGCCTCGCAGGTCTCTACCTCCGAGTCCTCATCTTCGGCGCCCCGGGCTACGCTGCTTTCGAGTCCGGCAAACGCTACGTCCAAGCACAGGGCCTGTTCAGCGTCAACATGTACATCCTGCTCATCTGCGCGCCGCTCAACGCCTTCCTCAACTGGCTCTTCGTCTGGCATCTCGGCTGGGGCTTCGTCGGCGCCCCAATCGCCGTCGCCATCACCGAAAACGTCCTGCCCATCATGCTCTTCCTCTACGTGCGCTTCATCGACGGCTACCAATGCTGGGGCGGCTTCGACCGGCGCGCGCTGAAAAACTGGACCCCGATGATCAAACTCGCCCTCCCCGGCCTCATCATGGTGCTCGCCGAATTCCTCGCCTTCGAAGTCCTCACCCTCTCCTCCTCGTGGCTCGGTGAAACCGAACTCGCCGCCCAATCCGTCCTGGGCAGCATCACAGGACTCACCTTCCAGATCCCGTTCCCAATGAGCGTCGCGGCCTCGACACGCATCGCGAACCTGATCGGCGCGACGCTCGCCGTGCCCGCGAAGACCGCCGCAAAAGTCGCCGTCGCAGCCTCCATCGTCGTTGGCTTCGGCAACCTCCTCCTCCTCTCCCTCCTGCGCAACTACATCCCCCGCCTCTTCACCCCGGACGAGGACGTCATCGCCCTCGTCGCCCGCCTGCTGCCGCTGTGCGCCACGTTCCAGGTCTTCGACGCCCTGGCCGCAAACTGCAACGGCATTTTGCGCGGCCTGGGCCGACAGGAGATAGGCGGCTATGTCGGCTTGTTCGCGTACTATCTCGTCGGCATGCCGATTAGTTTTGGCACGGGTTTTGGCGCCGGGTGGGGCTTGTATGGGCTGTGGGCTGGGCCGGCCGTGGCGCTGGGCGTCGTCAGTGTGATTGAGAGTGTGTTTATTGCGAGGACGAGCTGGGAGAGGGCGGTTGAGGCGGCCAAGGTGAGGAATGCGGCGAATTAGGGGGAAGTCACTTTGGTAGTGGTTTGGTTTGGGTTGGGTTGGTTGTCTTGTCTTGTCTTTGTTGATATACCCAGGGTGGTTTTTTGCTTATGGTCAGAGATAATGTAACGTATGCATTCAAGTGTCGGCCGGGTTTGTCCTGCAGCGCTCCATCTACGCGTTTCCCTCGTCACGTCGCTCGGCCCATCCTCCTTTTCTGCCCCCCCCCCCCCGGTCCAACATCCTCCTCCGCGGCAAGACTTAGTGCAGACACAGCCGCAGCCGCAGGTGCGAGGCAGAATCGGGAGGTTGCTCACACAGCCTTGTCAGCCAACTTCTTAATGCAGCAAGTGGGGTGAGCGCCTGTCCTGCGCTTCTTAGCTCCTTGACCTTCCTGGACTGAACACGACAACTACAACAATCTCGACCTACACTCTCAACCTACACTCTCAACCTACACTCTCAACCTACACTCTCAACCTACACTCTCAACCTACACTCTCAACCTACACTCTCAACCTACACTCTCATACGAAAGGACTCTTTTGATTCCTCTCCACCAAGATCACAGCGGAGTGTGTGATTCCAGTCATTTGCTCAGCCTTGTCAGCCGTTTCTTGGGTGGAGTGGCTGCCTGCCGTTCTCAGCCTTGGAGCGAACTCTTCGACCATCACACTACCACGACCACGACCATTACGACTATCACAACTGCAGACGCAATATTACAGCTGTCTCTTGTCTTGTTATGCTATACACAAAGACTTTTACTGTTCTCTTGAGCAAGCACTAGGCAAATTAGAGCAAGCACACTCCTGAGCCTTGTCAGCCACTTCTCAATCCAGCAAGTGGGGTGAGCGCCTGCCTTCACGTCTCTCAACCTTGGACTCAACCCTTCAGTATTCACACCACCACCACCACTACGAACGCAGACACAACCAGTACAGCTATCTCTCATCGTGTGTTACTGAGACATAAAGACTCTTACCATTCTTCTCGACCAAGCATCAGCCAAATTGGAGTGTGCGAACCCAAGTCGTCGCTCAGCCTTGTCAGACGTGGCTGCCTACACTTCTCAGTCCTTCGACCACCGGACACGATCGTTGTAACCGTTCACAGTCAGTTTTACGACATGTCTGAAGCCGATGAGTCAAAAAATTCGGTCACTTCCAAGCAGGAAGTGAGCGGCTGCGAGCGATGTTCGGAAATACCCTGGGAATCGCTGGTTGATGATGACACCTTTAAGGAAACCGTCTTGGACCAGCCTGCACATGGAACCAAAGAGTCGGTATGTCGAGTTTGCCGCTTGTTAGACAGGTCATTCGGTTGGTTTTCTTGGGAGCTGTGCTTTCACCACGAGAAACAGTACAAACTTTCTGAAGAACATCTTGATTTGAACTCCAGATACGTCTGCTGCATCGTTGAATCGACGCGTTCGTTTATTGATGGTGAGCCACACATTCTTGTCACGCGTATTGAGCCCAGTAAGATCCAGTCTGCTCTAAAGCACGTTTTACCAGAAAACCCCGACATTTATAGGTTGAAGACATGGATAGCGGACTGTGAAGATAATCATAAGCAGCATTGTGCACTCCCTCAACGGCCAAACTTGATCGGGCTCAAGGTTATTGATTGCGAGCATCTCATTGTCATACAAGCGCCTCCTAGTTGCAAATTTGTCGCTTTGTCGTATGTCTGGGGTGACCCGATTTCGGACCCTACGCATGTAGACGCTTTGGCATCGGCTCCAAACACAGTTTATGACAGTATTCAACTCACAAAGAATCTCGGTTTCAAGTATCTGTGGGTCGACCGCTATGTGAGTAGCCATCTGCGCTACTCAAGACAGAATACTGATCGCGACAGTGTATCGATCAATGCAATGCGCAAGATAAGCACACTCAGATCTCTCAGATGGGACAAATCTACATGGCGGCCGATTTGACGATCATCGCTGCCACAGGAAAGAGTCCCAACCACGGACTACCTGGGTTACAGCTCGCAAGACAAATTGATTACACGAAGGTCGGCTCAGTGTATCTATACGCAGTTCCAGAATTACGTGGGCTTGAAGACGTTACTGTCTCTCCCTGGGCCCAAAGAGCGTGGACCTACCAGGAAGGATTTCTTTCTCGAAGACGTCTAATCTTTACTGAACGCCAAGTCATATACGCATGCAACACCGAAACACAATATGAAGTTCCTTTAGCACCTCACCTAATCTCTCAGGATACATCCGAACAAGACTACCGGCGAGGCTGGACCCCACAGATGCCAGAGCAACGAGATGAGTGGCCAGAAAGCAATAAACCACTCTCGAAAGCCATGGGATATCTCCATAACTACTGCCGACGAGAGCTTTCATATGACTCCGATGCGGTTAACGCAATCACTGGTGCCCTCTACACCCTTGTGAAAGACAACGTGTACCATGTCTGCGGTGTTCCATTTTATCTCCCACCACCAACTGCGGACAGTAGGGAGCCAAGTGGTGACCTTGCCCTTCTTTGGAGCAGCTCCCGGCCTACTCGTAAGCGAGCCGGATTTCCAAGTTGGTCTCCTGTTGGATGGGACGGTGGATTCTACTGGCGTAATTCGCACACTTCCTGTATAGTTGACACTGAGGCCTTTCGGATTCTGTACAAGTCTGGAGAATACGGACTCAGGAGCTATGCACAAATGGAAGCTTCCCATGACTCTCAGCTGCTTCTAAAGCTCGATGCGCAAGCTGTCAGCCTTGTGCTTCATTATTATCACAACGCCACACACCATGAACATTGGTCATTGGACAATTACGGCGTCAAGATGGCCTTCAACGAAGCGCTCGATGTTGTCTTTTGGCCCAGTTGGGACGTTGAACCGAGAGGACGCGATGATCTTGTCAGACTTTTCGGAATCTTTTTTCCGGTCAAAGGTCTCGACGGGCTGGCCGGTGTTTGCATTATAATTCTGAGAGCAGCAGGAAATTGTTACGAGCGAGTGGGTATTGGTTGGCCTAAGTTCTCTGGTCTTCCTCACACTCCGTTCTCGGGAGACGTCCGATTCTTAGACAAGGCGGGGCAGGAGATCAGTGCACAGGATCATGAGGCTCTGGTGAAAGAGTACAATGATCCTAAGAGACATGAATGGTGGCATAGACTTGTCAGAAATGAGACCATACTGCTTTGTTACTGTTTTTGCTGCTCGTCAGAAGAGAGAGTCTTCACGAGCGAATACTTCCTAGACATCTTGATTACACATACCAGCTGATCTCTAACCACTAAAACCAGAGAACCCTCCAACTGGTTGATACAGAAACCCCTTCAACAATCTCCCTACTTTCTCTTCACCAACGCATCAATATCTCGAGGTATTGCGCTCGAAATCCGCATACAATACGCATCAGCACATAGCCCCCTGTGCTGCTGCTCACTGATACATCTTCGTTCACTCCCACAGTGGTCACCAGTACAACGGTTTTCCAAACACATAAGCATTCGCCCTTGCTACATACGCAACAACAAGACCTATTCAGCAAAGTCAACTGCTTCCAGCTTTGCAATCGGTGCAGGCCCACGTTACTTCTCCGCCGGACATCTACTAAAACCGCTTTCCTCTCTTCTACCAGAACCAGATATCGATAGCCCACAGCTATATTTTCTACCGGGTAACGTGATAGTGCGCTCACGCAGACCCCGTGTGTTTGGTGACTTTCGCCACAGGTGAGTGGAGAGTGCACATGAGATCTGATAGACGGTGCTGCTCGCCGTGAGCTATGCGGCTCACCGCCGTTCTTGTAGGTGGCAATGATGGCAATGATATGCGGTTGCCTTGCTGCAGCTTGCCGAGTCACCTACTGCCTTCATTTATGCAGTTTTACTTTCACTTTACAGGGGGTGATATTTTTTTGTCTGTTTTTTTTTGTTTGTTTGTTTGTTTGTCAGGCAGACTGGATCTCGCGATCGCCGCTCCCTGACCGCCGGCTTTCACCTGGGTCCACGTTCTGCTTGTAATTACTTCACGCACAACCCTTTACCTTCCACTCTTGCAACTTCGCCAGCGCAACTCTCCCCACACTAACATGGCGCCCTCTGCACTACTGGGTGGTTGGTACATGATATATTTGCGGAAAACGTCTTGCTAATGAGTCAAAGGTTCGAACAAACGAGCGCGAGACGCGGCACAGCCAGGCAAGGATGCAGATGTCTTTGTGAGTTTACACTGGGACACATTCCGAAGAAAGTAGGGCTAATGCGGATCGAAGGACGATGAAGACTTCGAGCGTCTGCGCCTGTCTTACAAGCGCATGAAGGCTGCAAGCGTCGAGAACAAAGCCAAAAACGAGGAGGTCGAGGACATGTTAGAAGAACTTGAATCCCTGCGTGCCTCTGAGTTGGAACAAAAATATAGAATGGAGTTATTGGAACGCAGTCTCCACGCGTCTCACAGCAAGAAGCAACATGCGCTGCAAGCCGAGATCGAGGTGCTGAAGCGGGAGAAAGCGGACTGGGTTTTGGAGCAGAACAACACAGCGGGCATCAGGGCGTTGCAAGGCGAGAACAAAGAGCTGAAGGGCGAAGTCGCTGTGCTTCGCGGCCAAGTCGTGGATGGACGGGCGAGTCTTCAGGCCGAGCAGGATCAGAAGAAGCTGCTTGAAGCCAAGCACAAGGAAGTCCTCAAGAGCTTCAACGACTACAAGAGGCGTCTGCGCACCATGAGCGATGAGTAAGTAGCTCGCCAGTTTCTGGTCGAGAGGCTCTTGGCGCCAACAGGCTGTGTGTCGTTGACTGTTGGTCAGTGCATTGCCGGCGGTCCCTGATATATCGGATGGTGACGAGAGGCAATGAGGCATTGCAGGCCACACTGAGATTAGATGAGAGTTCAACATGAAAAGTGTCTTCGAAATGATCACCCTCTGAGATTAAGCGTCTATGTTGTTGAAGTCCGCTGGCAGATTAAGTTGTTCGCCACTGAAAGGTTGCCTTTGCGACCGGCAATGACTTTCTCCATCTTGCGTTGCGGAAAGTGTCAGCTTGGTGCTGCAGCTCAATGGGGACAATACGAAAACATACGACAATGGACCAAGTCAGTACGCGACTTGAATATCCGACAAAAATGCACTGGAAAACCCAGTTCCTAGAAAGACCTCGGCTGAGGACCTGCATTACTGCTACGAGTGAATGACTGTATCAGACCAGATCAGACCTGGCTGACAAGCGATTCCGGCGCATACAGTCGGAGTCGCGCTTAGTGTTTGGCTTGAGTTATGGAACATACCCACAGCGCTAGAGATTCACTGTAGGATCATTTGGATTCGAAAACTCCGTAGAATTCAACGGCTGAGCTGCGCAGGTCCGCGGATGTTTACCTCAGTTAACCACCTGCCATTCCGGGGCATGCATCTAACCGCCAAAGAGCAGCGTTGCGGCGCAGTTCATCGAATGATGCGAAGATCAGGACTTGACCTCTTCTTGCAACGGTTCGACGTTCCTTGAGCAAAATGTAACGCCGGCTCACGTTTTTTGCGTGCATGGAAGTTTGATGACTGGGATTCCACGACCTTGAAGATGGCGACGTCGTGGGAAGCCTGAATTCGGGTACGCGGACCACCGCAAGGCGAATCAGCAACCACGAAGCGCCGAAAAGCAAGACATTGTGTAAGGCCAAAGATACAGATCGATAGACGAGACTTTTAACGACTTCTCTATGGTTTAGACGCAGCTCGTCTGACGAAGTACCACAAAGAATACGCGACAAGCCACACCGTCTTCACCAATCCCATGTTCTCGTTCGACCCTTATCATGCTCCGAGTGGGGCTAAGCTGCATCCAGACGACCCGTTATCACCCCCAAGTCTCCTGTCCACCACTCTTCCCACAATCCAAATGTGCCCCAATCCCGCTTGTGGCTCGGTAGGCTTGGCCCAATCCACGCTGCCTCCCGGCGCCATTGGCTGCTTGCACGACTCACCCAACCCGCGACGTCTTTCACGAGACTTTAGCCACGATCCTTCGGCGACGCAGGCTCGGGGTCGACATCCAACATGGGATGAAGAGGGGGGTCCTGCTTATCAGTGCCAAGCGGAGCGCTCTTGAAAGAGATGGCGGCGCAGCTTGGTCGTAAGAGATGGTAACACTAGCTGGGAATCGTTCCTTCCATAATCACGGTACGGCAGATTAAAGTGAGAGGGTGAGGGCGTGAGACGTTTATATGAACTGAGAGGGACCCCCCTGTAGGGGCACATTCTTTTTCTCACTCCCTTTGCGTTGGTTGTGGCTGAATATAATATATTTGGCAGTATGGAAGCTCCTGTGGCAGTGAGTACATCCGGATCGATACGAGCAGCCGTGTAGAGAGGCAGGGCTTGTGCATCTCTAAACAGAGACACTGACACTTATGTAGCCCGAGTTCGACGAGTCGAAGCCCAATGGCGGCAACCCGAACATCGAGAATGTCAACACTCAGTACCAGGGACTTGAGTTCCACTACCTGTACCTAATTGTGATGGCGTTCCTGGTCTGGCTCATCATCCCCGGTATCGCTTTCCTGTATGCCGGTCTTGCTCGCCGGAAGTCCGCGTTGTCTCTTCTGTTCCAGTCTCTTGCAGTCATGGGAGTGTAAGTACAGACCTACAAGTAGACAGCCAGCTTGGTACTGACGGCATAAGTGTCTGCTTCCAGTGGCTGTTCTGGGGCTACTCGCTCGCCTATTCGCGTACCGCCAGTCCGTTCATCGGCAACATGGACTACTTCGGCATGAAGAATGTCATGTCTGCTCCTTCGCCTGGCTCCGCTCTTCTTCCTGAGATCGTCTTCTGCCTGTACCAGATGCTCTTCTGCACTGTCACTGTGCAGCTTGTAATCGGTGGATCTTTCGAGCGAGGCCGTATCATGCCTTCTATGATCTTCGCCTTCATGTGGGCGACCATTGTTTATTGCCCAATCGCATGCTGGACTTGGAACGCAAACGGCTGGCTGTTCAACCTTCCCAGTCTTGACTTCGCTGTAAGTGGATCTCGAACATCAACTTCAATTCTGAGTTGTGTTTTAAGCACGGGTGACTAACTTCTTTATAGGGTGGAGGCCCCGTCCACATTGCTTCAGGATGGTCCGCTCTTGCATACGCCTTTGTTCTCGGAAAACGCCTGCCCAAGGGCGATAAGATACACAGCCGCCCTCACAACCCTACCCTTGTCTTCATCGGCACCGTTCTGATCTGGTTCGGATGGTACGGCTTCAACGGTGGCTCGGCCTTGAACGGAACTGTACGCTCTATGCTGGCAGCCTTCAACACCAACACCGCTGCTTGCTTTGGTGTACTTGGCTGGATTATCGTTGACTACGTCCGCACAAAGGGTCACTTCTCCGTCGTTGGCGCCTGCTCGGGTGCTATTGCCGGTCTCGTCGGTATTACTCCCGCTGCTGGTTACGTCTCGATCTGGATCGCTGCTTTGATCGGCTTCCTTACTGGAGTCATCTGCTCTCTTTGTCACAACCTCGACAGGTGGATCAAGATCGACGAGGGTATGGATGTCTTCAAGCTCCACGGTATCGGTGGTATGGTCGGTTCGTTTTTGACTGGCATCTTCGCGCAGTCTTGGGTATACGATCTCGACGGTATGGGCCCATACGACCCTCTTGGTGCTATGGATGGCAACGGCATCCAGGTCGGCTACCAGCTCGCCGAGATCTGCGCCGTCGCCTCCTACTCGTTTGTTGTGTCTTGCATTCTGTTGTATGCTCTCAAGTTCATCCCCTTCCTGCACCTTCGTGTCAGCGAAGAGGCTGAGATCATGGGTCTTGACCTCGATCAGTTCTTTGAGGAAGAGATCGGTGACTGGAGCATGATGCACCAGAACGAGTACCACGCGAACGTGAGCAGCGCGAGCAGTGGTTCTCATCACCCAACGACCAAGGCGGCCTAAGGTTTCTGAGATGCGCTGTCTTCCATGAAAGTTGAGTGGCTGGCCAGAGAGAGTGCCATCAATCTATTCTCTATACCCTTGCGATAGAGCGACACTGTATGGTGTTTCGCGAAATTGATTGCTATCATATTCTTTGTAACTATAATTCACACTCTTCTTTTCGCATGTTGCTTTGCCGTGCACTAATGCTTTCCATCTTTGGCCTAGTACAACCAGCCTTCACCTTGCTTCTTTCACCTGCATTCTCCATCTTCAGAGTTCTCAATCTGCGTCATTGGTTGCATTCACGACTCGCCATCTCGAGAAAACTGCTGCCGTACCCCTGCTGCTATATGCAGGAGCGTTACAGTCACACCTGGCGGACACAAATAGAGTGCCCAGCGTGACCCGCGTGCGGCTGAACCGCCCTCTCGCCTTCGGCTTCCCTTTCAGAACGCGAAATCTCGAACGCCCTCATGGCATATGACTTCTTGTACGCATGTGCCTTGCAGATTCCTGCTGATGCAGTCGAACCGCTCTCTGCAACTCATATTCCAGTCCACAAAAGACATAAAGCTGCAGTGACTTGACGGCACGACTTACAAATTGCAAGATTACAAGACCAACACCGAGAACAGGACCATATTGCAACAAAGCCATGCCATTCGGATCCTTCGCTCTACGATGGCGCGCCCCCTCGCCCAACCCGCCAAAACCCTCAATACCACTCCCAAATGGCATCAACCGCAGCTACATCAACACAGCCTCCGGTCCCCTCGAGCTGCTATCCGCCGTACCAACCGACGCCAAAACCGCAAAGCCGCCTCTGTTCTTCGCCCACGGCGGCTTCGGCTGCGCTTCCATATGGTTATTTTACATGACCTACTTCTCCTCGCGCGGCTATCCTTGCTACGCTGTTAGCTATCGCGGACACGGTAATAGCTGGTATCCCGGGTTTTGGCGAATGTACTTCACGTCTCGCGGGACGATGGCAGAGGACCTGCGAGCTGGAGTTGCAGAAGTGGAAAAGCTGGAGACGGAGAGGCGCGACGCCGAGGAGAAGGTGCGGGTGGTTTTGATTGCCCACTCCGCTGGTGGTGCGCTGAGCCAGTATGCGTTGAGCAGGGGAATGGTGACGGTGCAGGGGTTCTGCATGCTGGCGGCGGTTCCGGGATTTGGGTCGTAAGTGCTCCCTCCCCTCACGAGATGACGCAGTTCGTAAGCTAACCATGGCGCAGCTGGTCCGTTTACAAGTTCTGGAGTCTCACGGCTCCGATCCACTTCCCCTACCGTCTGTTCCATCCGCGATACATCCTCGCCACCACAAAGCAAGTCCACGACGCGTTCTTCTCTGCGTCAACGCCAACAACGGTCGTGAAAGAGCTCGAGTCCCTGCTAAGTCCGTACGAATCCATGCTCTGGCCCATGCAAGCCCTCTTCCGCTTCGTCACTGGACCCGATGTAATTAGCTCAATCACTGGCTGGGTGGCGAAGAGAGCATTCGGATCTGACAAAGCCAGCGGAGTTGCGCCGAGGTTTTTGGTGTTGGCAGGTGAGCAAGATGTTTTGTGTACACCGAGTATCCTCAAAGACGCAGCAGAACGTTATAGTGCCGCGTTCCATCACTGCGTGAGAATTGGCAAAGTAGATGGGTTGTCTGAAATTGATATCAAGTCTGGGGATGGGGATCATGTAGATGGTGTCAGCTTCAAGGTTGCGAAAGGGCTGGGTCACCATTTGCAGAATCATGTTGAGTGGGAAAGAGGAGCAGACGAGATTTTGAGGTGGGCTGAGCAGTTGTAGGACGTTGGAAAGGCCTGTAAGAAGCTATTTAAGATCCTTGTGTAGCATGGTTATCGTTGTAATTATATTCATTGTAGTTTTATGAGCATTAAATCTGTCTAGAGATTCTGGGGCCTCTGGATTTAATCACAAAGTATCCTCCCCTTGCCCTCGTACCTAGCGCATCAATATAGATGCTTCCTGGTCTTCCAACACCTTCCTGGCACTTACTTCGCTGCCTAAGTTCCTTCTCTCCACCCTTCATTTACCTCCGCGCAGTGCTGCCTATGTGAATAGTCTCTCCTCTTTGTCCCCAACTCTCTCTCATCGTTCTATCACCCTATCAAAATCAAATCGAACGTCCAACAACTCCATTCGAAGACGATACCATAAGTAGAGCTCCAATACATTCTCTCTACAGCTTCACCACACCATAGATGGCAGAGCCAGCGACGCGGCAACTCCAACAACAATCTCAAGAAATACACCGAGTACTAACGGTGAACCATTCGACCCCGCATTCGATGGCGTCGACGACGCCGTCCAGGTAGCCGCCGCCGTCACTGACTTTGTGATTGGCGTGCGTCGCCCTGAGGTTGAAGGTGTTGGGATGTCGGTGTGTGCATCTGAGGGAGAGTGATGCACAGATGGAGAGCTATGATGCGCTGTGACAGATATGCCGGAGTTCCCCTGCGGAGACGGAGTTGCGGATTCGTTGTCTTCTTTTTGGCTGGTTGTGGCGGTGCTGTACACGTATGACGCCGTAGCAGTTGGCCCAAAGGATGGAGCGGAGGAAACTACTGTGGGAGCAAAAATGAAAGCGGGACCTGAGATGGAAGGTGTCAAGAGCGAGCCAGAGCCTGATAATGTTGCAAGATCAGACTCCCATGTGAGCGTCGGAACGGATGCAGACCTCGCAGTGGAAGAGCAGCTGTGACTACCAGAGAACTCCCTTACAGTCTTTGAGAATTGCCCACACGCTGGTTCAGACACTGTAGAAGTTGCTTGATCCACTGAATTGGGAGAAGACCACATGGACAGGTTGGAGTAAGGCACGTATACCGTCATTGTCCTTGTCGTTGTGAAAGCAAACACTGTAGTGGTTGTCCACGTGGTAGCTACCGCCGTGGCGTTTCCTAGGTCTGCTTTGGACGAGCATGTCTCCTTGCGACTGATAATTTCGCAGTGCGAAGAGGGCTGGACTGGGACTCTGGCTGTTGATGCCGAACTCAGTGAGGATACTGACGAAGCTACGCTGTTGCTTTTGCCTGAGCTTGATAAGTGTCGGGAAATGCTGCTTGACCGACCCGACGGAGGTGGAGCGTGTCCAGAAAAGATGGCGGGTGGCGGCGAGTAGGCGGGCAACGTTGGCATCGTCTTGACAGAGTTGACCGTCCTAGCTGGAGACGATGTAGCCATGGAACCAGCAACTGACTTCGTGGCTGAAGATTTGCTGCCCGTCGTAACTGCCGACCTAGTAACAACATGAGCCCTGCTCGCGGGACTAGACATGCTATTCGATGACTGACTATCCTCGGGGATTGATAGCGAAGGAGACCTGTCAGTCACTGGACTTGAACAGTCTGTAGCATAACACAAATGCACAGAGCTGAACCAGAATGGCGGACTGGTGGGTCTAGTGCTAACAGACGAATCCTTGTTTTTAGAGGCCAGTAGGGATAGTTCAGTGACCGGGGGGAAGAATGACGTAGTGACAGGAGCCAGGATCGAAGCCTCAACGAGTAAGACAATGCAAGGGAGTACCAACAGAGTCATAGGCCTGGTGAGGACGACCATCCTAGCGAAGCAGCGACGAGATGGTTGTCAAAGTAAAAAAAAGGAAGATAGTCTCGGGTAAAAAGCTTTTTGAGAGGATGCGCAAGCGGATGATGATGAGGACCAGATATTGGCGGAGAAGAAGGACAGGCTAGGTCCTAGCTGTCCCTATGCCACAGCATCCGTCTTGCGGGCCTGCAATTTAACCCCATTCCGTCTTTGGGTGAATGGACAGTTGAAAAAAAACCCCTTTTGTTGGCCCTGAGACGGTGTTGAGGAGGCCCTTTCCATCACGGTCAGAAATTGGACCTGAAAATACCGATCTTGATTCATCATCCTGACCGATCGGTCTAAATGCAAGGAAGAACAAATCAGGTGTATCAAAAACAATCAACTCCGAGCTGCCACTGTTGACAAGTTACATGAATGGCTACTTCGATACAAACGCATTTGACGAGTTCCACCTGTGGAAAGATGGACCCCCGGAGCCCTGATCCGAAGTGCCCGCAGCTTGGGGAGCGAGATGCAGTGATCATGGACAGCTCTTTCGTTACTGAGGACCCTGAACCAATACTCTGGCCCACTCATTGAAGCGCTGAGTCCTGGTTGAAGCGTTGTCCTAATTGTGAGCCAGTCCAGACGATCACAGGTGAGGCCAATGCAAGTCTGATACTGAGTCGACCACTTGCACAGACGATAGAGTGAAGTTGTACTCCTTGATAGGCCTCGAAGCATTTCCCTGACATGTCTGTATCCAAACCACAAGAAGAGAGGTAACAATCATGGGCAGATATTGTGCACCAGTGTGAAGCGGCTTCGTCGAAGAGGCACTATCGAGTGAAGCCCGAGTAGTCGGCAGGGATCACTTGCGATCGTGTAGCGGATCATTTAATAAATGTGTATCATGTGATGAGATGTCTGCAATGGCCCCCGGTCTTGGGCGCCGACGGCTTGATAGTGGGTAGTGATGAAGATGCCGAGGCAGGCCGATCTCGAAGCGTGGCATTTGTAAGCTTCGAATGTGTCAGCATAGACCTCAAAAAACCGCATCGCCACGAAGTAGCATGCGACAAAATCATGAAGTGGTGTAGAGAAGTACTGTAGAAGAGTAGCATGTATCAAATCATGTCTTTTAGCAAGGTATCATGGTATCTGTGCTGCTCCAAGTCCCTTCCGAATATCGAGAGAGAGCTCTGTGCACGTAAAAATGCTGCCTTTTGTGTCCCAGTCCTCCTCTACCCAATGCTAAGCTGCCGAACGAGATTGCCTGCGAGTAGTCTATGCACGCACAATCTATGCGTCGATGTTGGACTTGATGGCGGCCTCGAGAGCCTTGGGGTTGGCACCAACAACCTCAGCGACCTTCTCGCCGTTCTTGAAGAGAAGGAAAGTGGGCATGGCGCGGATGCCGAGTTCCTGTGCAACGTCGGGAACCTCGTCGACGTCGAGCTTGTAGAAGCGGGCGTTGGGGTATGTGCTAGAGAACCTGCAGAGTTGATTAGAAAACGTTGTGGGCTGCGTGCGGGAGAACTTACTTGACAACCTGGGGCGCAATGACCTTGCAGGGACCGCACCAGGTGGCGAAGCAGTCAAGGACCATCAGGCTGGACTTGTCGCCGAGCGCCTCATCGAAGGCGGTCTTGCTATGAGGCCGTTAGCAGTTGCGCGCAGAAACAATGACGTCGCCAACGCAGTAGAAACATGCGATATGGCGCCATTGCGTCACAGGAGACTCACGTCTGGAGGTTGTGCACGCCGGTGTCAGACATTCTGGCTGTGTTGGAGAAGAACTTCTGTGTAAGAAGGGGTCGGTATAGGTTTGAGGTAGATGTGGGGTTGATTGAAGCTGTTTGCAGACGCGCAGAGGTAAGCAGTGTTCTGGCAAACCGTGACGTCGACGGGGCGAACATGGTATAAGTACAGCGAAAAGAAGTGAGACAAAAGCTTAAGCGATTGATAAGACTCGGCTGACAGAATGCACTGGACAAAGTTGCCTGCCGGTGCCGATTACGGGGTGACAAAGTCAACGACGCGCCGCCAGGTTAGATTCGGCAAAAGTGCGCGAATCGTCGAGTCCCTGCACGAATACAAAATGATCGCGAATCGCGCGCGCACTTGAGATGAGGAAGCAAACACGGACAGGAAAGGGCGACTTACGGAGTTCTGCGTGTTGGAGGGGTCTCAGAAAAGGCTCGCGGAGTTGAGGGAAACGATGATTAATACTAGAGCGGCTTACCTCGCCGCGGGTGGGCTGCCAACGGATGACGTGCGAGCTTGCCCGACACCCCGCCAGGGTCCTGCCTCAGGCTTCAGCCTTCAGGCACGAATGCTCCGGGGGGATGTTGATGTATGTGCAGTGGCTACTGTCTCGATAGATTCGCTGTGTCCTGCTTCAAGCTGCCGTTCACTTACACGTCTCATGCCCACCATGTCAGTTGGCTTGCGAGTCTTTGTGAAAGCCCGATTTGTGTGCCCCACCACGGCTCCAGTGCCAGGCTAATAATACTGTGGAGGGGCACTTTGCGGGCCTCATCACTAAGGAACCGAGCACTGGAAGTATGGGCAATTCACACAGTGGTAGAAAATCGAGCTGTCGAGACAGCTGTATTTGGAGCTATACATCGCTCTCACAGCGTGTGAGCGCAAAACATCTCCCAACCCCAGCGCCATTTTGTCCTAGATGCGCTATTATTTTTTGACACCCTTGACATGAAAGGAGCTCCCCGACGACGCATCCGTGCATCCTCGCTCGCTATCGATAGATAACGAATCTCCAAGACTGTTCAATATTGAACCAAAAGAACGACAGGGCACAAGAGCCGAGGTCGCCGACCTCTATACAATACAATATGGTATCATGCCCAGAACAAAAACTCAACAAAGATCAACCAAACGCCGCGCTATGCAGTCTCCCAGAGACAAGCGCTCTCTGTCTGCCATCATCAGCGGGTGTGAAACAGAAGTGTGATCTTCGTCAGCAGCGATCGATCGTCCAGGAAGCATGTGTCAGCCAAAAGCAGAAACTTTGTGGTAAAGAAAACGTGCAAAGTGTGACTGGGTCGCATACGGTAATGACTGACCAGGACAAAGGAAAAACAAAAGGAGTGGCGTGGTGTGGCGGTCATGCAGTTTTCCTGAATCGATCTCTCGGCGCCTCAGAATACATCATCTATTCCTGCTGAGACATCCTGCCGGGTGAGGCTGTGCTCGACCGCTTCTGGATGTCCAAAAGCTTGGCCGAGCCGGCACTAAGATGCCGCACGTGGTGTTTACCAAAATCCACGCTTTTTGCACGTTGTACCGTGGCGTGCTCTTCCGAATCGTCCGACTGTGGCGATTCAGGCTCATTGCCGAGTGTCTTACTGGTCTCTTCGGGCGAGAGGGCATCTGCATCGAACATGGTAAGCAAGCCCTCTGCAGACTTGACTCGGACATTCCGATGGATGACGGTAGGCTGGCGAGCTACACCAGCCTTGACGTGCTCGCTATCTTGCGATCTACGGGCCGATGGAGTAGGCTCATCTTCTTCCTCGGATTCGGCGGCCGCGTCGAGTGTGGCCATGGCTGTGCTACTGGCTTTCCTGCCAAGAAGCTCGCTCGAAAGGTTCGATCGGCGGAGCTCGTCCGGCTGTGGTGTCAGCCGTTTGAAATATTCGTCATCTGCCACGCCCAGCTCTTCAAATGAATTATTGAATTCGGGGTTTTGTTGAACAGCCGACGAGGCGACACTGGATCGCATCATCGACTTGTTGGAGATCCGCTTGACAGGCTTACCAGACAGCCATGAGCCCTCCGAGTCCACTGAGGCAAGTGACTGTGACATTTTGTTACCGAGTGGCAACCCCGGACTGACTGGCGAATCCGATCGAGCGTTGGTGGCCAGACCAAGTGACCCAACGCGGAGCTTTTCTGGATTTTGAGTTCGGCGCCGTGCGGCAATGGCACTTGTCCCAGGGACTTCCGGTGACGCTACACGAGACTCGGGTGGAGAGATGGGAAATTCGGGTAGGTCTTCTCTGAACTTGGACATTGTGCGGCGAGGAAGGCTAGAAGGCCTCTTGATCTGGATGGGAGCAGTTGGTATGGTACCAACCAGATGAGCTGGAAGTGGTTGGCGAGACATCGACTCTCGCGATGTGTTGGAGAAGGAAGCTTCCGAAGGAGTGGCGCGTCCCGGTTCTTGAGAGCTTCGCTTGCTCCGTCGAAAGAAGGACGCAAACGCACTCATTCGTCGTCCATCTGAGCTACGACGGCGGAAACTAGAGCCTTTGTTGGATGTTATTGTATCAACGGTTTCAATGGGATGCAACGACCCACTCCTGGTCGGGTCGTAGTGAGCCTCGACTGATTCGAAAGGGGACTCTTCGGCAAGCTTTTCGGAGAGGAGCTCCGGCATCATGGAAACATTTGATGGTCCACGAGTATGTACAGGGCCGGCATTACCTCGAGAGTAGCGGACAGCCTGAGCATCTGAGATGATCATGTCCTCCATTGGCGTCTCTATGGGGGTGGGTAGTTGGCTGTTGTCGTTGGCAGCAGGGGTGGCCAGCTCCAAAGGTGCGAGTCGGTGCATCGGGGGTGGTGTCAGCGGTCGAAGCCACGGCGGTGTTGAGGGCGTTGCTGGACGCACGTCCTCCATCGATACTACGGGCTCCTGTACGGGTTCTGGCTTACGCGCTGCCAAATCTTTCTCAATACCAAGACCAACTGCCTCAAAGCCCCCTCGGTCAGGTACTGGTGAAGCACCTCCAGGGGCAGCATTCTGCTTCTCGGCACGTCTCTCAAGTCGACGACGCAGGCGTTCTTGGTCTGCCTTGGCCTTCTTCTCATGGCGCCGCTTGTCCCTGTCGAGAATCTCTCGCAACGCACCGGCATCGAGGCTGTCAGCCAGGTCATCGATCCTACTCGTCCTCTTCCATTGCTTGTCTTCCTTTGAGCTAGTGGGTCTCTTCTCCCTTCGGGAATTGCCTCTTTCCAAGCGTGCTGTTGGCGACGAACGATCGCCGTTGTAATAGTATGATGGACCGACAGAGAGGCGGACGGTGGGTCGTGGCGCAAGGATATCGAGGGCGCTGACGCGGAAGGCACGTAGTTCGGAGTTGCCAGACATGGACGAGTGTATCGAGTCTTCGAGGGGCAGGGAGATGTTGGACTGCGGACGCTCGAAGCGAGCGTTGAGGCCGCCCTTGACCTTCTTGCTATCTCGACGCAGCATGCTACCGGAGTTACCGGCGGGGCGTTTTTGCGGCATTGGCAGAGTCATCGCGCGGATCTCCTCTTCGCGAATGTGGTCATGCTCCTTTCGCCTCTTGCTAGACTTGCGGCGGGTCAGGGATGTTTCGTTGGGAGCACCCCTGCGCAGTGACTGGGGTCTCTGGAGCTTCCCCCGTTCGCGTGCCGTGCGCAGACTGGTGTGGGAGGGGGAGTGGAAGTTGTAGGGCACGCCGCTGAAGTCCTGGGTGACGGGGCGCAGATGCGGGCTGTGGGCGAGGCGGCGCTGGTACGGTAGGGCTGTGATGTCCTCGACGCTGGACGCCGGGTTGGGCAGGTGCGCCTCTTTAGCATGGCCGGGGTCGAGCGGTGGGTCGCTGAAAGGATTCTTCTCGACGTCGTGCAAGGACGCTGTGGAGCGCGAACTCGTCCTCCTCCGGCGGCTGCTGCGCTGGCTGGGCCGGTGGTGCAGGGCATCGCGGCCCTGGTCGTGAATCGCAACGGTTTGCTCTGCGACGGGCCCGCTCCTGTCTGCAGCCGCGGCGCGGCCCTCTTTTAATTTAGCGGCTCGTCCGCTCTTGCGCCCAAACGGCCACGGCATGGATGCACGCTGGCCGGCCTGGCGGGGACGAGGCGATGGTGGTGGCAGGCTGCGCTGCTCGCTGCCAGCGCAGAGACGTGACCGCGCGAGCGTGGTGCACTGATGGCTGCGGGCCTATCTGGTGTTGGTGTCGCTGCAGTGTCGGCTAGAATGCATCATGTCTGACTGGGCAGGGTGCTGGGCGGAAGCGAGAGCTGAGGCGAGCAGCAGCCGTCAAAGGTCCAACGGGTCAGTGTGCAGGCCGGCGGGGGGGGAAACTGGGAAGTAATTCGAGCGACGGCAAAGGAAGGGAGAGGCTGCGGTGTTGGAACGCCCTAGAGCTGCCAGCCGGCGTGTGTGATGTAAGGGGACTGCCAGTCACGCAGCGGCGCTGCTAAACCTTGGAAAGGCTCGGACGGCTGTGACGAAGCAAAGCCCTAAAGCCCCCACCACGAGGCACGCCAAAAATACCCCTACAGCGTTCTTGGTTCGGGGAATTGCCTGGCGCACGCTGGGCCCGCCGGTGCCACTCGTGCAGCCCGCTGCGCACAGGCGGACGCTGCTCAGCTAACGAGCAGACGTTGACGCTCTGCGGCGCCTTGCTGCGTTGGGCGCTGCGCAGACGACTTGCTGCGCATTGGCATGCAGAAGATTTGCCGGCAGAAGCAATTCATCGCGACGGGGGTGTCTGGCAGCAACCTCGATTGGACGCCCGCAACGCTTCCAGTTGATCACTGGCGATCTCTCGGTCGAGCCTTCCTTCTTCACGAGTTCCAGGAAGGCGCGAGCTGCTAGGCCCACTGTGGCTACGCTATTGAGACACATCGTGGGATCCCATGGCCGCCACAGCCCTCATCAACGCTTGTGCCAATCACGGGCGTCAGCGCGCTGGTTCCCTTGAACGACCAAATTCTGCGAGAGCCGTTCAATCTCTCGACCATGGCTCGCAGCAAGTCAGATTCCCCAGGTACTCCAGGTCACCTGCCCCCGCGCACGCCAGTGACATGAGCTATGCGCAGCGCCATGTCCAGTGACGTCCGAGGACTCTAGACCCATGCTAGCGACAGATCACGCTGAGGATCACCGAACAGTGCATGCGAGTCCTGCAGAAAGTATCGAAACCCACGGGACGTGGAGAGCCACGTCGGTTTCGCACTGTCCGCCAGCAACAGTATCAATAACATGCTAGCCAGGTCTGCGGAAGCATATCATCATTCCGGAGGTTTCTCCTCCAATCGTCGAAATCGAGCTAGTAGCTCCCCAGTCGAAGACGCCTATCTCCAATAACGTTCCACTGGCCATCCATTCAGGTACCCGGGAATTGAGCGTCCATAGAAGCAAGCTGCTGTCATCATTTCATCTTGACGTCTCGCTGAGAGTTTAACGGCAAAAGCAGCTGCCACATCTGTCCGGACGGAGCCATCTCAAATGTGCGCGCAGTTCTCGTGTCAGATCAGCCTCCTGGCGCCGTGTAACAGGAGAAGGATGGCATGCAGCTGTTTCAACAACTTGCTGTGGTATCCGACCATGTCTCACCATGGAGTGCATGTCTAGCAGCTATGCTCGGCTGCACTGACTATCAAAGGCTAGGTCTCTTGTGTATTCGATCGCCTTGCTGCTATTGCAACAGAAATTGCGAAACATTAATCATGGTCAATCGTGCCTGAATCACACCTCGCGATGTTTCGTTACGACCTGCGGTGTTCCAGGATCTCCACGCACGCCGCTCCCTGGCCCACGAAAATATTGGTGCGCCATCATACGGCTCCTTTTGTGGTCCCTGTTAATCTACGATCCACGAATGCTGTCTCGCCTGCATGTTAATATGACTGCTGCAACGCTTGCATACTGGCCGATAAAACACCAACATATAACACACAGACGCAGTCCTCTTTTCGTTGGCTGAATCGCTGCGACAAATTGCGATCTGCGGTTATCCAACTGTCTGCTGTAAGCAGGACATGTACTCCCGCCTTTGTCTTGACGCACAAAACTCCACGTGCAGATGACCTGTATCTGTAATCCGTTGAGCGAGAACGATTGTGCTGGCTGTAATATACTCTAGTGGCCAATGATATGGTATCTGCTGTGTTGTACAGACACGGGCGACAGCTCACCGTACTTGCACCGCAGCTGTTACCGCAACGGGGAAGCAGATGCGTGCATTGAAGCGAGGCCACAGCTTCTCGAGTATCATGGCCGAGTTGCTGGGACAGTGTCAAGGTGTCACGATCTTCATCGATTGTCGTGGAACGAAGCATTCAACAAACAGTTGACTTCCTACGTGTCTCTGCCTTATCCTTTTCGAGTTCGATGGATCGATATGTTCTGCAACGGTCGCCTGTTGCATTCGATCCCCGCAATTGCCGAGCGGTGCAACGACTTACTTGTCCGTGGCATGCAGGTTCTCTCGGTCCGCGAAAGGAAGCCCAACAGAATGCTCTACTTCAACCGCAAACCATTTCAGGTAGTTCAGGCACACTGTGAATCGAGACCTACCAAGCATCTTGAACATTTCCATACGAGCAAAGTACAATCAACATGTGTCGCAACAGATGTTGCGTACATCCAACCGTGCAGATCGCGAGCTTTTGACACAAAGTACCTACATTTGTGCACAAGACATTGTCTCCCTTTCCTCCTGGATTATGCCTTGTAACCAATTAACGCGAATATTGCTCACGCAAAGCAATAGATCACATCACGGTTAGCGAAAGTTCACCGCTGGTCTCGTCTGGCAAGGTTCGTACACGCTTGGGAGTGCTAATGTTCTGTATGTGTATCACATCGTCATCCTCTTGGCGACCTCAGCCCTGCAGTCCAGATCGAGTCAAGCGCTTGACCCTTCCTCGCCAACGCCCGCGTGCGCTTTGTTGACACAACAACACTTGCCGAAAACACCGACGCCTTTGCGACACAGCAACAGCAGGCTCAAATTACATCACCGCAACTATCTTAATACCGCCATCGCATTCGCAACCCAACATGTCTTACGGAGGGCGTATGAGCATGGCTCCGCGCACTACTACGCATGGCGCACACAACCAGCGCGCGCCTGCGCCGCAAGAGAACGACGCCTTCATGACACTGGTATGCATTATTTTCGCCCTTCGTAACGGATCACTGACCTTTATAGCCCGATTCCGAAATTGCTGGGTGTATCACAGATATCGGCATTCAGTTCAGCGTATTAGACCTCCAAAAACCCAACCCTCAGATAATCCAGAAAGTGTTCGAATGGCTCGCGGAGTTACTCATGAACACGACACGCGAAGTGGTTGCACCTGCGATGCGGGCTGCGGCAGAAGACCTCTGTGGTGAAGGCGCTGAGCGCCTATTCACCAGCGACACACGCGACTTGATGGCCTTCTTCGTCATGTTAAAGAAGCTATTGCGAGAGGTTTGTTCTACCCAGCATGCAAGCGCAATATGACAACTGATCATTTGTCAAGTGCGGCATTCACGACTTCACCTTTGCAGACCTTTACAAGCCTGCACACCATCGATTAGTTAAGATCTTCTCGTATATGATCAACTTCATAAGGTTTAGAGAGTCGCAAACAGAGGTCATAGACGAGCACTTCAACAAGGCCGAGCGCACCAAACTTCGCATCGAACAGCTATACAACGACAAGGAGACGAAGGAAATGCAGCTTGCTGAGCTGCAACGCAACCGAACGGCCACCGAGAGAATCTTGCAGGATAGGAAGAAGCGCAACGACGAACTTAAGGCCCGACTGCTGGAGCTGAAGCAAGGTCAAGAATCGGTCATGGAGAAGCTTGAGCGGGCAAAGGCTGAGCAGGCCAGACTCAAGGAGTTACTGCAACAGAAAGTCGAGCACAAGGAGAACGTCCAGCGGGAGATCATCAAGTTGAAGCCCTACACACAACAGAGCCCAACAGCACTTGAGGATTCACTGCGCGACCTGAACGACCGTCTGTCTAGCGACAAGACCCACATCGATACCCTGGATCGTCGCGCTCGCGCCTTGCAAACATCAACCGACTCGTTCGGTATTGTCATAACCGATGTCACCTCCTGCACACGACTCCTGACAGACGTGCAAGCTGATCTTACAAAGGAGGAGGAAGAGTCAGCAAAAGCATCCCGACACCGCGACGCACTCGCAGACCGCAGCAACAACGTTAGAGACGTGGAGCGGCAAGAGCGAATGCTCCAGAAGCAGCTAAACAGTATCAACGGTCGCACAGAAAAGCTGAGAACGAAAGGCAACGAGGAAGCAGAGCGTGCACGCATGCGCATGGAAGAGCTCAGCCAGACGCATGGCAAATTGGTCGAGGACAGAGGCGAGAAACACCGCGACATCGAGAGGCGGCGAGTGCGCATCGAGCAAACAGAGAAGAAGATGGCGGAGCTCAAGGACAATATTGAGAACGAGGTCCATGCGGCGCACGATGAATACCTCAAGATGGAGAGCCATATCAAGCTCTACATCACCGAGATGGAGCAAAGCATATAGGAGTGCGAGGCTCTGCGTACGACTCTGCGTAATCCTGATTGGGGCCCTTAGATGTGTTACGATGGTGTTTGGGTATGGCTTTTTTGATACCTTATTTTCTTTTGCTTCAATACCACATGATTTGCCTTCTTCAGATCTTGAGAATGACGGACAACTTGCAAGTTCATAAGCCTCATGCATTGTATCATACGCTCTAACTCAACGCCATGCCAAGCGTGACTGGATTCCAGAACCTGACTTCATTACCACAACCACCTCTCACTCGAACCCCTCAGCAAGAGGATCGCTCTTCTCGCCTCTCTCCAGCGCAGGACTCAGAGGTCCAATATCCGCCCCTTGCAGCGTGGTACTCATACTCTTCCTGTGCGCCCGCGGACTCTTGTCCAGCGTCTCAGCCACCTCTTCCACCTCCCCGCCCTCCTTCTCGTCATCATCCTCCTCTCCACGGTCCCCCATGAAACCTTGGTTCGTCAACCGGAGCCCCAGAATCTGCTGCCGCAGCTCATCGATAAAGCGTTGCATGTCCTCGAACGGCAGCCTGACGGCCCCGCCCTCACGCGTCTCGGCGCGGGTGTTGTACAGCCGCAGCGCGTTGTCGAGGCACTTCTCTGCCTGCTGGCTACGCTGCAGCCGCCACCACGACTCGGCGGCCAGCACCGCCCAGAGCGCGGCTTTGCGGCGGCGGTTGCCCAGTCGGTAGGTCCCGATGCCGGTGCGGATGCTGTAGCAGGCTGAGATGCGTTCTGTGACCAGCGCGTGGCCGACGCTGCCCACAAGGCCCGCCTCGAGGATGCGAGTCCCCCAGCGCGCAGCGTCGTCGGCGGCGCTGGAGCCGCGCAGGCGGAGGAGCTCGGTCGAGAGGGCGAGCGTGCGGAGTGCATAGTATGGTGCTGCGGAGCGCTGACGGTCGGTGTAGGAGTAGGAGGCGGCTTCAATCCAGGTGTCGATGTTTTCGCTTCTGTTCTTTGAGCTCATTGGTGTGGGTGCCATGAGCGCGGAGAGAGCAGCCATTTCGTTGGCACCGGCGTAGTGCCGCCATGCTTTGTCATTCTGGAAGTCAGTGCGTAGGATGTCGTAAGTCGAGAGCGCGAGTTTCCAGTCACGCAGCATGAAGCAGTAGTCTGCTAGTCGGCGCATGATGGCTTCGGGCGCATCGGGACGGTAAAAGCCTTGAAGGCTATCGTAGTTGGAGTTCGAAGAGGGCGAGGCAGACGCGCTATTACGGGAGCTTCCGAAAGGTGCCCAGCGCTTGGATAGGGACATGAAGCGGCCTGAGAGACCACGGCGTCGGGAGAGGATTTGCTCATTCCAGGTCGAGATACTGCGCTCCATGTTGGGTATTATAGATTGTGTAACGAGCTCACGGATGAAAGTTCGCAAGCTGCTGATATCAGAGTCGGGGAAGTAAGGCGTTGGGTCGGTGATGTCGTCAATGGTTTCTGTATGCCGAGTCAGTGCGGCCAGGTCAAAAGATATCGAAGGACGTACCTCGTTTTTGGATCTCTGCCAACTCTTCACCCGAAGACATCCATTCGCAAGTTGGTAACCGCACGCTGTCATCATCTGACGGTATGCATTCCTGGCTCTTCAATCGCAGGAGATGGCAATGTAGACCGAAATGTCGTTTCATCGAGTCGAATGTCTGATTAGATTTTGCGATGTCCCCGTTCTCCTCATCGTGTACCAGAACATAGTACCGAAGGAAGTCGTTCTCAACCCACTGCGGAAAGCGAAGATCTCCATCATGCTGTCTGTTGTACAGTCTTCGGAGTTCTTCGATTGGGTGGGGATTCGACGAGCTGATGGCTATGATGCCAGCCACAGGGTGTGCAAACGTTTCGTGGGGCACAATTGGTAAACCTGAAAGCAGACGCCGTAGATAGAGAGTGTAGAAAGGTGATCCAGCGCCTTCGGCGTGTGCATTTGGCTCTCCCTTGTTCATGTAGTCTGCATTCGGATCTTGGTGGTTGAACTCAGAGTACTGCAGATGTCGATCGACCACTTCCTCTATTTGCGACACATCCCCACCTGTCCGTCTCGGCCGCCGTGTAGAGTCTGTAGAGGCCCTTTGGCCGCCTCTTAGGTCTGGGTATGCATCCTCAACGCCGACGAATCGTACGCCGAAATCATCGTGGCTCTTGCTTGCACCGATGCTGTCCCTTACGGTGACTTTCCCAGGTACCTGCTCGCCGAATGGTCTCAGAAGCTCCAGAAACCCTCCATCTAGCCCTTTTCCCCTGACTAAAGCCTCAGTCTCGGCATCTGCCAATACGGCGACGTGTGGCACGAATGCGCGCTGTACGAGCGTTCGGTACTCATCAGAGACGCCAGGTGGCAAGCTATTTGGAGTCCTTGTTCCAGTGGACCGTGACCCGGGGGAGAAGACGGAGCCGGGGACCGTGGGCGCAGTGGGCGTTGCGGTGCCTGAGCTGGGGCGCGAGCTGGTGGTGGAGATGCTGGTGGTCGACTCGAACAGCTTGGAGAGGCTTGGATTCGAAGTGCGGTATGGCAGCGACGACAGAGAGGACGCGGGCGATGCGCGATGCTTGGAGACCACAGCAGAAGCTTCTATGCTTTGCGGAAAGTTCGGGGGCTTGGGCGTGGCATCTTGCGGCGGCGTCATGGGAGGCTAGGGCGGGGCGCCCGTGGTGTTCTGAGTGCGCACGGGTTGTCTGGGAATATCGGCATGTATTCCAGATCTGTTCGCAGACGTGTGATAATTGTAGACGGCTTTAACGGGTTACAGGGGGCTTGTGGTGCTGGCGTGCGCTGTGAGGTGACGATGGCGTTGCGGCCACTCGGCTTTCTGACTGGACGAACTGTGGCATCTCCATCAATCCACCACCACCCCGGCACTGCCCCTCCAGTTCCTACACTTTGCTTTTACTGTCGCTCCTTGATTGTTTTTCAAAATTACAGCGATTCCGAGAGCGCTATAGACATTACAAGAGATAGTGTTGGACCCACATGCGTGCATGTCTTTGGGTCGAGCCTGCCGTTTGTGTTCAACGCGAACAACTTTTCTCTCCAATCGTGACTTTGCTTCACCGGCCACTCGTCTCACCACTCTGACTCAACGAACTGCGGCTTTCGCATTTGGCCTGCAGCGCATGTCAACGACAGCATCTCCGCCCCACCAGCAAGAGCGGAGCGCGAAACGACGGAGACTGGACAGGCCATCGCCTCGATTGATACATCCGTACGGCACAATGGCATCGAAAACAACGCCAAAGCCTGGAGTTCAGCTTGAATTGACTGAAGTTGAGACCAAGCTTCGCCAGTTGTTACTAGATGTAGCTACGTACATTGACGAGCAGCCGACCCCTAAAGCAACTGCGGTAGAGGTACCGGATTACCTTGCAAATGAGAAGATCATGCTGCGGTGGACGGGAGGCTGGGTGCGCGACAAGCTGTTGGGAGTGGGAAGTCACGACATTGATCTCGCCATCAACAAAATGACCGGCGAACATTTTGGCTTGAAATTGCAGGAGTATTTAGAGATTCCCGGAAATGCCGAAAAGCACGGCTTGATCGAAGACAATGATAAGACAGACAAGCTCAGCAGCAAAGACAAGGCAAAGAAAGTAGCACCCGGCCTTCACAAGATCGAAGCCAATCCCGAGAAGTCCAAGAACCTGGAAACGGCGACGACAAACATCATGGGTATCGACCTGGACCTCGTAAACCTCAGAAAAGAGACCTACAATGAGGTGTCTCGCAACCCGCAGATGGAGTTTGGCACAGCTGAAGAAGATGCTGTGCGTCGCGATGCCACTGTCAATGCCATGTTCTTCAATTTGCATACCTGTCAAGTCGAAGACTTTACCGGGCAAGGCTTCGATGACATGGCCGCAAAGATCATCAGGACACCACTCGAACCTGTCCGGACCTTCAAAGATGATCCACTTCGAGTGCTACGGCTGATCCGCTTTGCATCGCGTTTGGACTACATCATAGAACCAAAGACGGAGGAAGCCATGGCCAATCCAGAGATCCAGGATGTGTTGAAAATTAAGATCAGCCGAGAACGTGTTGGCATTGAGCTGGAGAAGATGCTGAAGGGCCCTCGTCCGCGTGTGGCGCTTGAGCTCATCAACCGATTTGGATTGTACAGAACTGTATTCACAGACCCTACAAGAGAGCTCCCAACTGAGCCAGATACCAACCTGTTCCAGCCAGCTTTTGAATTTGTTGATTCTCTTGTTGGGGGAGTCTATAAAGATTCTGTCATTACAGACCATCTTCTTCGCAATGCGGACGAGCAGTACCTGGCGTGGATATGCGCAACTATGATGCCTTGGGCTGACGCGCCTACTGTTCCTCATCAGAAGCCTCTTCAGCGACCCTACTTTTCTGCCTATCTTGTCGCTCGGGAAGGTTTCAAAGCGCCCAATAAGGTCTGCGACGTCATTGCCGCTTCCCTAAGCAACGGTGAAGAGATCCGCAATCTGGTGGCACAGTGTGCAAGAGGCCTCCAGCGATCAGATACGATCAATCCAACGAGTGATGCGACCGCCCGAGACACTCTGGGCATGGCAATCCGTCGATGGGGCTCGACATGGAGGACTCAAGTTCTATTCAACTTGATATACGAGGTTGTGTTGGGCAATATATCGCAAGACCGTAAGCGACAAGCTTCATCGCACATAGTGCCAAGTGCTAACACATGATAGAACTGCTTCGCTCATATTCCTCATTCCTTTCCCACCTCACCAAGCTTGAGGTCCTCGACGCAGACACCTTTAAACCACTTCTCAAAGGCACTGATCTTGCCAAAGCCCTTTCTATCAAGCCAGGCCCTTGGATGAAGGACGCTCTCGATGTTGTCATGGCTTGGCAACTTCGCAATCCATCCACCACGGATCCAAGCGATGCCATCGAGGCTGTCAAGAAGGCCAGAGAGAGTGATAGTGAGCTCCCCCAACGCCTCGCCTCGCACTTCCTCAAGCTTACCATACCACCTTTCTTTCCACAGACTAAGACAACGAATACCTTTGATATATCTCAGAATCCCGCACCATGGAAGGACCCTCACAATAACTTTGTCTCAGACCTATTAGGCTGGTCAATCAGCGCGCTCGATAGGAAAGCAATAGAACAAAACTGGCATTTCCTGGTACCCCCTATCCTGAAGATGCTCGATGACACGGGAGTTGAATTCAAGGCTAAAGGATGCCAATATCTCACTCTACTACTCTCGGCTCTACAGCTCCGACCGGAACAAGACGCATCGGCTGCTTTCCTCGCACGCACAGGATACAATGAGGTCTTCGCCTCCACCCTCTGGCCTTTGCTTACATACATTCCCTCATTGACACCCGAATCCGAATCCGTCACTGTCTTCCAGTCTGTCTTCGAGCCGTTGCGTTCTCTTGCGGTCCTTGCCAGAACAGAGGAAAAAAGAGTACAGTTCGTCGATAAGCTGTTGCGTGAGGGCGTCCTTGCGCCTCTTTCTCACTTTCCCTCGCCCACTACGTATCCGGACCTTGCGTGTCAGATCATCCGTCAGATCAGTGAGATCACAGCTCTTTTAGGGATTGAGGCTGTCAAGCATCTACCAACTCTTGTTCCTTTACTAACGAGCATCTTGCAAGACCCTTTCATTTTGAGCCACAAGCAACTCACATTCGCTGCATTACGGGCATTGCAGAGTTTGATGCAGACGTGTTGGCCAAGGCTTCCTGGACACAGAGGGGCCATTGCCCTAGGCTTGTGCGTTCTAAAAGGCAGATGTGACGAGGAGATCAAGAACTGGGATCAAGGTGGGGACGAGAGTCGGAAAGCGAACGGTGGGGAATCATTGACAGGTCTCCGTGAAGAGCTCGAGGACACAGCACAGCTGTTTGATGCCGTCATGAGTCAAAGTGAGGCCAGTGAAGAGTGGGAGAAGGAGAAAATTATCCTGATGGGTGTCGATGAGAGTCTGGAAGGGTTCTTCGAGACGCCAATAGCGGGCTCAGGCCATTAGAACAGACATTCACATGTAACATAACACAAACAATTATGAAACTTCAAGCGTCTAAACACAGCTGCAAGTGGACCTTTTCGGTGCATTGAGAAAGTAGCGTATTGTTGTTGCGTGACTCTGAGCAATGAGTCTTGTGCAAACTCTACGATCTCCACCAGGATGTTCGGATGCAAACACGCCTTGGCTGGCAAATTTCCCACCAAGGGTGTTGAGAGCAGTGTAACAGTGGTCCAATCCTCTAAGAAGTGACTCGTCGCCTCAATTTCGATAACTAATCCCCGCTCAATCACACACGGCGGCAGGACTTCGTTCACGTGTCTTTATGCACAGTTTGGATGAGAGCTCAGCTCTTGATGTCAACATGCACAACCTCGACAGTCAGCCACGCCCGGACCTATCGGCTTGCAAGCTTAAGCTCTTCCTTCGTCGCATACTGGCGACCAGCGATGGCGTAGGGCCCTTAAAGTGCTCCAAAGCTGTGTCGCGTGCAGTAGTACGCCGTGAATATTGAGTCCAGGCGCACGGCCGAGGCGGTAAGGCAGTTTTGTCGCCTTGTCCAACAATTGACGAGATATGATTTGCCCGCACGCTGATCTCGCATGCTTGGGGATATCTCCGCGCGATGTGGGGAGAACAGAACCAGCAAAGCGTGGAAGTTGTTGCTTGGGGGCGTCATGCGTCATCCTATTGCATCGTCCCCCACAGGCCAGCGCTGACCGCCTACTGGCCAGAGACAACGGGTCCGCTCTCGGCCCTGCGCTTTCATCATACATCGGCAAAGCAGAAGAATTTTGACCTGCGCTTTCTTGACTCACCAGGAGATAACGACCCAGACTTCAAATATCCACTAGTTCCCGACCTCCAACCTTCTTCCATCCACATTCACATCCAGCATTCAAAATGTGTCCTACCTGCGAACCCGAGCAGACCAACGGCCATGCCAATGGCACCAACGGCACCACCAATGGCAACCACGACGGCTACACAGGCGTCGAGACGCGCAACAACCCTCGCCCTGACATCACCCACGCCAGCCCCTACAAGCCTGTAGGCGACTTCCTGTCGAACGTCTCTCGCTTCAAGATTATCGGTACGTCATTCACAGCTTTCGCCGGCACGTCGGCGCGCGCAGACCCATATTTATCGCCGATGCCATCAACTGCATCATGTAGAGCAGCGCTGACCTGTAATGCAGAGAGCACACTTCGTGAGGGCGAGCAATTTGCCAATGCCTACTTTGACCTCGAAGCCAAGATCAAGATCGCTAAGGCGCTTGATGAGTTTGGCGTTGACTGTACGTTCCATCTCGGCGGCACGACGCTGCGCGCGCTTCTGCAGTGCTAATGCTTTCCCAGACATCGAATTGACTAGCCCTGCTGCTTCTGAGCAGTCAAGAAGGGACTGCGAGGCCATCTGCAAGCTTGGTGTATGTTCTTCTCCCGGCAAAACTACGATCCATCAATTTCTGACTCCCCTTAGCTCAAGGCCAAGATTCTCACCCACGTACGATGCCATCTCGACGATGCCAAGATTGCTGTGGAGACCGGTGTAGATGGACTTGACGTTGTCATTGGTACCTCGAGCTACCTCCGCGAGCACAGCCACGGCAAGGATATGACATACATCAAGAACACTGCTCTCGAAGTCATTGAGTTTGTCAAGAGCAAGGGCAAGGAGATCCGGTTCTCGTCTGAGGACTCTTTCCGATCCGATCTCGTCGATCTGCTGTCCATCTACAGCGCGGTCGATAAGGTCGGTGTCAACCGTGTTGGTATCGCAGATACTGTTGGTTGCGCTTCTCCCCGCCAGGTCTACGACCTCGTTCGTACTTTGCGTGGTGTTGTCTCTTGCGACATTGAGACTCACTTCCACAACGACTCTGGTTGCGCCATTGCTAACGCATACTGCGCCCTCGAGGGTGGTGCCACCCACATCGATACCTCCGTCCTTGGTATTGGTGAGCGCAATGGTATCACGCCCCTTGGCGGTCTTATGGCCCGCATGATTGTTGCGGACCGTGACTACGTCCTGTCCAAGTACAACATCAAGAAGCTCAAGGAGGTCGAGGATCTTGTCGCCGACCTTGTTGAGGTCAACATTCCCTTCAACAACTACATCACCGGATTCTGCGCCTTCACCCACAAGGCTGGTATTCACGCCAAGGCCATCCTGAATAACCCCTCGACTTACGAGATTATCAACCCCCAGGACTTCGGCATGTCTCGCTACGTCCACTTTGCCAGCAGACTTACTGGCTGGAATGCCATCAAGTCCCGTGCTGAGCAGCTTGGCCTCAAGATGACTGATGCGCAATACAAGGAGTGCACAGCTAAGATCAAGGCCATTGCCGACATTCGTAAGATCGCGCTTGACGACACAGATTCGATCATCCGTACTTACCACCACAACCTGCACGCTAAGGAGGAGCAGCCGCTTCTGCCTGGCATGACTGAAGAGGAGAAGAAGAAGTTTGTTGAAGCTGAGAAGGAGCTTACTACCGTGCCTGAGAAGAGGGCGCTGGACGCCGCCGCAGATGCAGAGGCTGAGGTTCCCGCTGCTAAGAAGACAAGATCGGCCGCTGTCGCCTAAGCGATCGAATGAGTGTAAAACTGGTTATTTGGCGTTCGTTGCTTTTACGCTTTGTCTTGGGGACTGTACTTTCACGGCATGTCTGCATATTCCATCTACGGAAAAGTCGTTTTGTTTCGATACCTCAGATCGACGAGCTTGGACAGCTCGCCGCAGCACATAGAGCACGCTGCTTGCAATGGGCGGAAAGAAGCCTACAGTCAATAGCAATCTGAATTACTCACACCGATGTCACCGCTTGGCAATCTTCTGAGTCACCTCCGCGGGAAAGCCTCATGGCACGTGCTCGATGTTCAGGGTCCTTAGGCGGCGCTTTCCCGCGACCAGGGGTGCTTGTTATTTTCCCCTTTGCCGTTCTTCCCCACCAACGCCTTGACTATCTTTCCTATTGCTACTATTCCTGTTGCAACCATGAGCTCTACTGCCACAGTCACCGAGCACCCCAAGATCACAGGGGAGAACGTCGCTCGCCTCTTCCCCGAGGTCAACACAACTGTTATTGGCGGATCGCATGAGTCTGCCCGCAACGATGATGCGCTTGCCGGGTACGATGAAGAGCAGATCAAGCTGATGGATGAGGTCTGCATTGTATTGGACGACGACGACAAGCCTATCGGAAGCGCGAGTAAGAAAGTGTGTAAGTAATTGCCGCAAGCACAGCCTGTCCAAGCGGGAGGGGATGCGCGATTTGTTCATTATATTCTGACGCGCCCCAGGCCACTTGATGGAGAACATCGACAAAGGTCTCCTCCACCGCGCTTTCTCCGTCTTCCTGTTCGACTCCCAGAACCGACTTCTCCTCCAGCAGCGAGCAACCGAGAAGATCACATTCCCGGATATGTGGACAAACACTTGCTGCTCGCACCCTCTGGGCATTCCTGGGGAGACTGGCACAACTTTGGAGGAGTCGGTTCAGGGTGTTCGTCGTGCGGCAGTCCGCAAACTCGACCAAGAGCTTGGTATTCAAGCCTCACAGGTACCCATCGATGACTTCAAGTTCTTGACGAGGATACACTACAAGGCGCCTAGTGATGGCAAGTGGGGTGAGCACGAAGGTAAGTCATTCGAGGCGTGGGCGGGAATACCAGCATTACAGCTCTGCCGAGCCTTGACTTTAGCCCGAGAGCAATACTGACAGACTCTAGTTGACTACATCCTCTTCATCAAGGCCGATGTCGACCTGAACACCAACCCCAACGAAGTCCGAGACAGCACCTTTGTCACCCAGGACGAGCTGAAGGCTATGTTTCAAGACAAGTCGCTGAAGTTCACCCCATGGTTCAAGCTGATTTGTGAGACAATGCTCTTCGAGTGGTGGAACCACCTCAACTCCGGCCTCGAGAAGTACCTTGGAGAGACAGAGATTCGAAGGATGTAGAGATGGAGTGATGAATGATACCACGTAGAGGAAGAGATAGAGAGTTTGATAACGATGCGCAATACCCCCATAGGCTTACGTTGACTGGTGTTTGAGTGGCTGCAAGCGCCAGAGTTCCGAACGGTCGGTCCTTCGCCAATTCTGCTTCCGATGCGAGGCATGCAAGCCCGGTCAGCGATAGATACCACCACTGCAATTGATCACAACAACACGTCAAATGACCACGCCCCACGTCTCGAAGTCATAATTGCAGCACACCCGACGCAATCTGCATGCACCTCTCCTATCACTATCTTCCTATGACCAACGTGGCGGGCGATCCTCAGGATTCCTTTCTTTGAAACTAACTGATAGGCAATCGCTAGGCACTGTCCGGTCCGTATCTCACAGCGAAATAGGCCCGAGCAAATCACCATTAAAACGGGACTCGCGGACGTAGGCCTGGTTCTCACGATAGACGGAGAGGAGCGAGCAGTGCTCTGAGCGCCCATGCCTCATTGAGGAGGTACAAGCGGCGTCAGACCAACCTCTTCCGGTCACCCCACACTTTCACGGCGCCACACCACGCACGCTTCACTTCGACCGCTCTCTGATCAAGAGAATAGAGGGCAACAAATCCAGGAATGTAGGCTATGATACGCCATCAGCCGCAATGCGACGGTACCATACGAGCCGCATCTTCTGGAAGCGCGGCTGAATGCTAGTCGCATGATAACAGTGAAGGGTGCTGCGACTGGCTCCAGAGATAGATCCCGCTGCAACACTAGCGCGACCTCCACCTCTGACCGGGAGGCTTACGATGGCAACCAGGGTTGGGGCGGAAGTATATCATGTGGCTATTCCCACCTTTGTCTCCTCGTTAAAGAGGCCTCCCCGAACCAGTTTGAGCATCTACTGTCCTTCCTCACATTAATCAACCGAAACACGACTTTCGAATCATATGACGAGCGTCAGCTACTACCACGCAATACGATAACTACTCCTATCAGTGTCCGTCTCCGCAGTGCATTACGCCAAGCCAGTGCACAGCAGTGCTGTCATCGGTCTTGTGACGAGGTACCAACGAGTCGACGAGCAGGTCACGTCTATCGTGCATCCATCCATCCACGCAAGCCACCCACGAGCAAGCTTGTATCCCGATAAGAAGTCCGCTTGTTGCCGATCCTAGAGGGCGTACGTTGTCACACGTCGCCCCGATTACCTCCTCTTCATACCAAGGCAGTCTGCACAGCATCGCCTATTGATGTCGGTTGATCTACGTCAAGCTTTTCAATCCCTACGCTACCCATCTCGAGTCGAGACCGTCTCGAGATCGCAGCTCTCTAGAGTCCATACAGGAGATACTACCCGCCCATTAAAACCGTAAACGCTTCGTGAGACAACAAAGGTATACTATGGCAGGCAATCGACGGTCACGGCTCCTGCTAGCCCGACTTGACTGCCCACATCCGTTTGATACTAATTGCAACATAGTAGCAGTGCTTGAACTCTGTGACATCTTCTTCGAAGACCAAGTTCGACTGTTGATTCCATCGGCCGTCGCGCCCTTCCCATCGACAGCCTCCACGCTGGCGTATACGACTGTCCCAATCATCAGAAAAAGCGGCAGATCTCACCTGAATACTAGTAGAAAGTTACGAACAGAACCGCAATCATGGCGAAGTTACTTGGTCCAGTCGCGCCAGTTGCCCACAACATGGTCGACACCAAGTACACCATGAAACCTGCCAACGTAAAGGGTCATGAAGTTCCTACCAGCTTTACCCTCCTCAAGCAAGAGTCTCCTGTTGTCCCAGTGCCACCGCCTTCTGGTGGTGTACGTCTGGTCACACTGGAGGAGTACAAGCAGGCCGCTGCCTGCTTGGCCGAGGCTTTTGCTGAGGATGATGTTGCTCGTTACTTCATTGATGTGCCTGACCGTGAGCATTGGACTGACGAGCAGAAATGGGATTTGCATGTTGAGATCATGGAGTACATCACTTACGCTCACATCCTCAAGGGACTTGTGACTACAGTTGGAGACTTTGAGGCAGTTGCACTGTGGTACGTTTGCTTTCACTACCTCGCACTGCGTTTACTTACACAGGCAGGATGCCGCCGGGCCAGGACATGGATGACTACCTGACCATCTGCCGCAGCGGCCTCTGGCGTCTCAACTACCGCCTCTCCGCAGAGGGTAAGCGTCGTTTCTTCGGCGAGTTCTTCCCTCTCCTGCATGATACCATGCACGCCACACTTGGCGACCGCGAGCTCGAGACGTGGTATCTCGTGTACCTTGGCACTCGTCCTGCTGGACGTGGTAAGGGTCACGCGCGCAAACTCATCGAGCACGTCACCAAGACGGCCGACCGCGAGGGCAGAGCCTGCTACCTCGAGTCGAGTAATGCGACCAATCCTGCCATCTACAGGAAGTTTGGCTTCGAGGAGTGTCGCACCATTCATCTGCAGCGTGCGCAGAAGAATGTTTCTCTTGATATCATGGTGAGAGAACCTATCACTCAGGAGAAGTAGGGTGGCATATGAGCAGAAGATGGGGTGTGAGAAGGGGGGATGAGCACCTTTTCAACACGGTTGGCTCACGAGGAGGCCACAGACTGAATGAATCATTCTGTACGTTTCTTCAACAGAAACTACACTCCTGTTTTCATTTTGCAGTACTTGCTTTGCTTAAATGGTAGTTACACGATCTTTGAATGATTCGGTTGCAGTATGCAGGACAATGTCGATTGTACATGCCTTGAACTGTCAACTCTGAAATGTGGGGATGTTCAGTTGGCGCGGCTAGCAATCTCAATGATCGACGACTATTCCTCACTGGTTTGTGCGTTCGACACGCCAATATTATTATTGCGATACACGTACTTCAATTTAGTACTGCTCCCTCACTGCGATTGGTTGGCCCCAGCAGGCGAGGCAAGCATGACGGTCGTTGTTTTCGAGGCTCGGTCAACAAACACACCAACCGCGCCTTGCCAAAGAACGGAGGTGTCACAAGGCTGTTTGTATCTATCTTTCGTGCATTCGCAGCGGGGGGCTGTGCAGAAGCGCAATGTACGAGGCGACGATGCGATAAATTTGCTTTGTCACATCCTGGCTTCATGAAACGCTGTGCATGCCCACGTTTGACACCGCTCATTTCACTTCGACCATCTTCTCCTTTCCTCGTCTTCCTCTACGTCACTTTCTTTCCAAGAACCATTCACTTACGTCGCAAATCCAGCACGATTCTGATCTTCCGCGTTTTCATTACCTTTGCTCGAGACTGTTGCTATTCACCATATATACCTAATCGATAGTCTCTCCGCACCACCCCCGCAAGTACAACGCACGCAATCACGAGCACTGCCCAACCCAAGCGCGCCAGAAGCCAGACTATCTCGCAGCCTGCCAGCACATCGTGCTCGTTTTTGCTGGAGTCTGCATACAAGCGCCGACAAGCGACTGCCTCCGCCAGGCTCCGGTCAACTCCGCGTCGCCCATCCGTTGTTCTATCTGAACCACTTGCACCATGGTGACGCAACGACGATACTCGGTCACCGGCCAGACACCGCCAGACGACGCCGAGGCTCTCAAAGCAGGCTCGCCCAAGCTGCATGCCCTCGATACCAGCGTGCAGACCAGTTGTGGCCTGTGTGAAAGCGGCACAGAAGCAAGCAAGGCCTACGAAGAAGGCGCAGCGGCGCAACTACGAGGACGCAAAATGTCTCCAACCTGCACAATCACGCGAACGTCGAGCAAGCGCTCAGCGACACAGCTCCCCTCGCCGAGCTCGCCTACCTGCGGACTGCCCCCAAAGATTGCACGATACAGGCTGAGCTACAACGAGCCGGGCATGGACATGGATACAGACACAGACTCAGATGTCACCGACGTGTTTCGGGGCAGCGAGAAGGACGAGGAGGATTGGGTGGTGCAAAACCAGGCGGCATCGTTGCCCTCAACTCCTGAGTGTTCGTTGCCGCTCAGCGCGCTCTACCTGCCCGATACTGAAGATGAAGGCATTGACGTGGAGGATTTTGCGCTATCACCTCCCCATTCACGAAATCACAGCCTGGACTGCGCTCACCTCAAAGAGAAGGCCCTTCAGCGGGATTGGGCCGTCTTTAAGCAGGCAAGCGCCATGCTCGAATCGCAGATCATGCACTTGGAGCATATCGCACCACTTCAGCCACAGGAACTCAAAAGGGAGATCAGCACACGCACACCAGTGACCTTTCTCACCTTACCCCCAGAGATACGCTACCAGATCTACCGCCTGGATACCGACCTCGTAAAACTCAATCCACTGTGCTACTGTCTCGAAAACGCCGGCTCCAAAATTCAGCATCCATTCGCCAGCGTCAGCACACAGATCCGACGCGAAGCTCTCGCAATCTTCTACAGCTACAACACGTGGGCCATCAAGACAGAGTACAAGATGTTCTACGAGGCGTTCCAGGACTGGATCATCCGGCTCGGCAACGGCGCGGGGCTACTCCGGCTCGTGACGTTGAGTGTGCGGGGGAAGCTCTTCAAGCCCGTCAAGACGCACCCGCAGAGCGTCGTGGTGAACGGACAAGTGGTGATCATCCACACGGGGCATGTGCCTGCCGGTAGCGCGGGGATGGGCGTGCTGCCGAGCCCGACTCGAGAAGAGATGTACAGTCCGCCAGACGGCGAGGCGAGTTTCAGCATCGACTTGAGCGAGAAGTACGCTGGCGGGCGCGTGCAGTTGACACGTAACGATGGCACGGCCGACGCGGGCGAGAAGGGGCGCGCGCAGCTTGAGAAAATGGTCGCGGTGCTGTGGGAGAAGCGGAGAGATGGCACGCTGAATGGGCAGGATTGGATCAGCCTCGTCGACGGCTTCTTGGGCTTCGTCGGTATGATTGGCGGCGCTTGGTGAGATTGCTCGGATCGAGGTACGTTTCATGTCGTTGCAAGTTATTCGTATATTTGGGATTTTTTTGGTCATTTGCGTTCAAGCATTTCAAGCATTTTGGCAAGGGTCAAGGACGGTTGGGGAATTCGCGGCGAATCTGTTTTACAGCATGGGGATGCATAATGAATGCTCGACTGAGCAGAGGGTAAGAAGCTACTTTGGCTGTATTCATCTTGGGGGGCTATCTCGAGCCCATAAACACATGTGTATTCACGCACAGCGGATGAAAATAATCTATTACGAGTCTTATATGTTACCTGGCATCCGCGGTCTTCTCCAACTCGAAGACAGGAGTGATCTGTCAGCTTGAGGTGATGCAAGTATGCAGGTGTGCTCATCTGGGCAATGTCTTTTATGATTCACCCTTCCAACGACAACCTCAAGCAATACTCATAAAAGTCAGGACACACGACATGTCATCACGGACATTCGGACTCCGAAGGCCCCTTTCTCGACCCACCAAGCCGGGACGATCCGCACCCAATCCCGGATGCCATGGTTCCTTACGGGTACCGAGACATACGACTCTCTTTTGTGGGCAAGGATTTATAACAAACCGCTGTACACCACAGCACAACACACCTCACCACCCCGAACCCTCACACACCATGGCGCGCGCGCTGCTCCTCCTCGGCGCCGTCCTCGGCCTGCTCACAAGCGCCATGTACATGCTAGAGCCCTACCTCTCAACGCTCTACATCTTCACGCCCTCAGCTCTACACCAGCTCTCGCGCGAAGCCCTCTCACTGCACGGCAACGACACAGCCGGGGTAGTGGCCTACATCACGTCGTCGCTGGCGGGCACGCACGGCGCACACATCAACGTGGACGAGGAGTGGATCTTCAACAACGCGGGGGGCGCCATGGGCGCCATGTACATCCTGCACGCGTCCGTGACCGAGTACCTGATTGTGTTTGGGACTGCGGTGGGGACCGAGGGCCACTCGGGGCGGCATACGGCAGACGACTATTTTCACATCCTCAAGGGCGAGCAGCTGGCGTATGCGCCGGGGAAGGGTGTGTTTGAGCCCGAGGTGTATCGGCAGGGCGAGGTGCATCATCTGCGGCGGGGGGAGGTGAAGCAGTATAAGATGGAGAAGGGGTGTTTTGCGCTCGAGTATGCGAGGGGGTGGATTCCGCCCATGTTGTTTTTTGGGTATGCGGATAGTAAGTCTTCCATTTGATGTGGTTGTTTGTTTGTTCTGTCAGAGGTGGAAGAAATGAGGTTGCTAACGGTGGTTTTTAGCTTTCTTCAGCACGCTGGATTTCCCCACGTTGTGGCGCACGACGCTGGTCACGGGGCGGGAGATGGTGGGGAATCTGCTGCTGGGCAAGTTGTGAGTAGAGTTTGATTTTTTTGGGGCGGTGTAAGGTGGTGACTACGCTCTTCGAGCCAACACAACAGCGTGGAGCTGAGTTGTGAGTACCTAGTCGGAAGTCGGGTAGTAAATGTGCTATGTACAGCCCTGGTGTCAGCCTGCCAAGTCAGGCAAGCAGTAGCTGACCAGGGGCCTTATTGCGGATTCGACGCACGCGACTTGGTGGTATTGATGCACTATGGACAAAAGTTTCTATACATATTAAGGCTGTCTTGTTATCAATTGTTACGGTCGTCTGGCAATGTCTCAGGTAGGATTTGGGAGGCGAAGTAGCACAGTCACTACAGTGCCTCAGCTGTACATACTATGCTAGTCCAGTAGCACAAATGTTGAGCCGCCTCGAAGACACGTGCGACGATCAAGCAACGTCTGGAGTGTGGACGGGCGCGAGGGCTGTTCAACGAACGCGCGTCTGTTAAAGCGGCATTGCACCTGCCGCAGCCGCAAAGCGTGCGCAAGACGCCAGGTCGAGTAGATGGCGATGGTGCTCGGTGTGTCAGGTCGCCGGCGACGTCCGCTGCGACATTGTGTCTCGCGGCTGGTTCGCTGACAGCGGCCGGGCATGATGAAGGAACACAGCATTGAAAACGCGTGTGGAGGGCGCTGAGGCGTTTCGAAACCCACAGCGAATGGGAAGCGCTCCAGGCCGCCCTGCGGCACGACCTGGCCGGGGCAGCCTCGTCTGTCGCGGAGCGTGGAACACTCTACGAGAGACAGGCACGGCGTGTTGGGAGACAAAGCAATGCGAAGACAGTGGGCGGCGGCGCAGTGGCCCTCTGCGATGCTACTGATATGCACGCCGCTGGCAGCGAGCAGCGAGTGGAAGCACTCCAGCAGCGACTCAAGCATACCCGTCCTTGGTCTGCCCGTCCTTGGTCTGCCATTCCCCTCAGGCTTCAGGCTTCCCGTGCCGGCAGCGCACAGTGCATGTTGACTGCGCCGCACCCCGTTCGGTGCTAGGCGACCGGTAGTGCCAGGGAGATGGACCTGGAGACGCATCGCCGGCCGGGCTGTCTGCAACACGCGCACGCCGTCTCTGCTGCGTCTGCGTCCATTGTCATTGCCCCTCCGCCCGCCAGCCTGTGGGCGCGCCGCATCCAGCACCCGCGACACGACACGCTGCGCCCGGCGCCCGCCTCGCACCACCTGCGCGCCGACTCGAGTGCCCTGGGCGCGACGGAGCAGCCCCGGATTCTGAGCAGAGCCTATGTCGCCGCGGCCACGACGCCGACCACCACCGCCGCCAGCCCCCGCGCCCACCACGAGCCCGCCCCGGCCTCGCCCTCGTCCGTCTACTCGACCGACGACACGCCCTCGCCGCCCGCAACCCCCTACCACATCTCGAGTCCCATCGGCGCCCCCTTCTACCCCAAGCCCGAGGACTACGGCGGCTACCGCTTCGCCCGCCTGCCCCAGCGCCTGAGCGCCCGCATGCCTCTCGAGAGCCTGCCGCGCGCGCACTGGCTGAGTCGCGTGCGCTCATGTCTGCGCCTGCTGATCATTGTGCTGAGCGGCGCCGTCGTGTTTATGCTCATGCACACCCTGGGCATCTACCGCGGGAACCGCTACCTGGAGCTGCGCAAGGGCGAGATCCCCATGGTGTGGCCCGCGCACACCAACCTGGCCCCCACCATCATCCTGACGGCCGTCGCGGGCGCAAACTTCCTCGCCTCGGTCGCCATCCTCTCGCTGAGCATCAAGCGCTCCTTCCGCCGCCCCATCCGCTCCAGAGACCTGTACCGCATCGTCGCCGGTAGCTTTGGCGTCGTGCTCTGGACCGCCGCCCTCGTCGTCTTCTACCTGCTGGACCGCGCGAGTAAGGCCAGTCTGGGCCGGTACTCGTGCACGAACCAGCACCAGGTGACGAACGGGCGGTACCAGTACCTGGCCGTGTGCGAGGAGCAGGTAAGCCCCCTCCCCTCTCTCCCATCCCCGTACCTCTTCACCTCCACCGCATATCATATACTGACCTCGTTGCTCAGAGCGTCGCCTTCTACACCGCTATCGGCGCCGCCTCCGCCGAGCTGCTCACCCTCATCACCCTCGCCGCATCGGCCATCAAATCCATGCGCGACGAGCCTGCCCTCCCCACCATCCAGATCCACGAGAAGAAGGACTCGACCCACCTCAGCCACGGCTGGCGGCCCACGCGGCCCAAGACGTGGATCCAATAGCATCTCCACCAGCTACTTGATTGATTGA
Source organism: Stagonosporopsis chrysanthemi (assembly GCA_022560025.1). NCBI lineage: Eukaryota > Fungi > Ascomycota > Dothideomycetes > Pleosporales > Didymellaceae > Stagonosporopsis > Stagonosporopsis chrysanthemi. Next base: position 587,447 of record JAFISE010000001.1, read on the forward strand.
GCCTCCAATGCCATGAGCATTTCCAAATGCCACGCGCTTCTTTGCCCCGCCTGATTCTGCTGTACATATCACCCGTGCACACTTGCCCACCTTTTCTCTGCTCTGCATGATACCCCGGGTCATCTTCCTTTTTTTTCCCTTTTTTTTCCCTTTTTTTTTCCCTTTTTTTTTCCCTTTGTTCTCCATTTCGTTTCCAGTTCATGATGATATTCAACGGCATCTGCATTTCCGGCGTTTTTGGTGGGGGACGGAAAGGAAGAGAGAGGGGGGGAGCATGGTCACGGTTTAGAATCACTCGATGGGGGGTGAGGAGCGAGGAGGCCCGAGGAGAGATGAGGAACTTGCGGCACATATGTTTTGTAATCAGAACACACAGCGTAGCTTCAATTCATGGATGCGAATACCCATGCTGCACCTGCCTTTTATTTTACTCTTGCTTGCGAACAGTTCACGCCTAGACCTCACACGAGAGCTCACAGGACATCATCACGATCACCACTCCCCCCACCCGTCTCAACCCACAGAAAAGCTCTCGAGGCAAACACGGCGTCTCATTTCTACCTTACCTAACCCCCCCCCCCCCCCCCCCCCCCCCCCCCCCCCCGAAAACCAAACACCCCCCCCCCCCCCCCCCGCCAACCCCCCCCCACCCCCACCCCCCCCCCCCCACCCCCCCCCCCCCCCCCCCCCCCCCCCCCCCCCCCAACGCACAGATGCAGCAAAGATCAAACCCTGATGTCCCGAAAGTAGCCCAAACGCCCACCACCAAGCCGGGGGTCAGGAAGCAACCAGGCCCAAGCACTTTGGCACCCGTTCGCTTTTTTCTTTCCCTGCCCGGCACAAATGCAAATCATGCACGCTGTCGAGTATGCAAACCGTGCCCCATGCCCATGCCCATGTCCATACCCGTGCCCATATCCGTGCCCATGCCCGTTCCCATGTCCGTGTCCATGTGAGGATGCTATGCAAAGAGAACGGAAGGTGAGGTGAGGGAATAAAACGGGGGAAAAGGGCGAGTAAGAAAGAAAAGTAGAAGTAGAAGTAGAAGCAAAGCAGAAAGAAAAGGTAGAAGCAGAAAAAGCACAGGGCTATGCTATGCTGAAAAAAAAGGGGGTATCATCGTCTCTCGTGTGTATCATCTCCGTTGCAGTCGTTGGAGTCGTCGTGCGTCTACCATGGGGTCGCGCATCTACAATGCTATCGTAAGAGGGGTGCTCGAAGCCGTTTCTAGAGCCGGGGTGGTCGTCGGGGTGGGGAGCTGCGTGCAGAGGGGTGTCTTGGTCGCGACTGGTGGGTCAAGCGGTGCTTCTGTTGTCCCTTGCACGGTCGTGGCTGTGGTTGTGTTTGGGTTCGTGGTTGTAGTTGTATCTGTATTCGTAGTTGTGCTCATGTCTGTGTTCGTGGTTGAGTCCACGTCTATGCTCGTGGTTGAGCTTATGTCGGTGTCCGTAGCTGTGGGTCGTTGTGAAGGCACAGGTGTCGTGCCGGTAGATGCGGGTGTGAGCGGGGCTGGTGTGGAGGAGCGAGTCTGAGCGGGTGACGGTGTGGGGTCGTTTGTCTGCAGACACCGAAGCTTGAGTGTGAGTTTTGGAGCTCTCACCACTGGTGCTGGTGGAAGGTCGCGTTGTGATTGTTGGAAGCTCGACATGACGCCACTTGACTCGTCTGACGACGTCTCGCTGCCCTCAGGCGTGGAATCCGAGTCAAAGAGATGCAGAGGCGAACGGCGTTTTCGCGTCCGCGAAGCTTGATCATCATGCTCGCCATCTACGCTGGGGCTAGGCCTCTTCTTTGAGAGCCCTTCTGCGTTGAATGTGATGTTTGGCTCGCCTGTATGAGGCCCTGTAGCATTACGCACGGAGGAATAGTGCTCCCAGGTCTGTGGCGATGTTAGCACGCCACAATTCGTGTGGGAAGTACACGAAACATACATGATAGGCAATGTGCAGTGTCCTCCTATCATCCTCTGCACTCAGGTCGTCATTCTGCGAGTAGTACAGTCGAGGTGAGAACACGTAGGTGTAGTCTGCTTGCCAGAGGCGAACGTGGACGTTGAGTGCAGAGGCAAACGCCGAGACCTCCATGTTGTCCGCCCACTCGCCCGGCTGGCCCATTTTCTCAACATGCTCTTCAAACTGCTGCTGCAGCTGTTCTTCTGTGTAGTACGTAGTGTCGATGCGAGTCGGCTGGGCAGCGGTGGTGGTGCGTTTCGGATTTCTTCGCAGATTATTCACAGCCATATATTGACGGTAGAATTCCGAATTATCTCGCATGTGTTCGATGGTGGCCTCGCGGAGAAACGCGTGCATTTCTTGGTTGCCGTAGAGCTGATCAGACAGAGCATTGAACAGGCAGTTGCCTTGCACACAGTCAGCTGCGAACGCGGCGAAAAATAATTGTGGAAAACCCACCGTCACCCCGAATATTGCTGGCATAGAGGCCATTGGCATCTAAGATGGGGAACTCGGGTGAGTTCGCTCGCTGCTTGCGGGGCGCCATCTTGAACGGTGGTGCAAGTTGGTCGCGAGACAGGAGAAATCGGTGTACAGGGAGGAAGGCACAGGTGGGGTGACGCGGTCATGGAGTTTTTTTGAGATGCAGCGAGGCAACGACGTGCAATATATTCCAAGCACAGGGCCAGCCACCACGGTAGGTGAAAGGTGTTGGCCCGTGGTTGAAGGGAACGTGAACTTTGGATAACTTTGTGACGCGAAGCTCTGGTAACGGGCGCAGGGAGGGACAGGGATCGGGCCACTTGGCGAGCTGGAACAACAATCACCACCCCTTGTCAGAGCTGCTGGAGCTATTCAGGAACCTGTTGAAAGAACACGAATAAGCGAACAACACTGCCAATAGCTATTGTTTGTACCCCGAGGTAGCGTGCTGCGGAGGAAACAGGAACGCAGGGTTGGGCACAGAAAATTTCTGCTACATACCTCGGAACCAGCAATGATGTCACGGTTCAAAGGGAAGCTCTAGCTTCCAGTCCGGCGCGGTGCAAATGCTCGTCCAAAAGACGGTTGCAGTGCCTGTCTGGGATGTGACTAGGTTGCTGCCTGCTGCGCGTCTCAGATGGTGGTGAAGGCGCAGACTCGCAAGCAGCAAACGCTGCAGCCTCGAGCTTAAGTGCAATTGAGTGAAAGTCAGCTTGCTGTAAACAAGAGCATGTGCTCGCGCGTACGGTCTCGTGTCGAGCTTCTTGTGTGCGCGTCTAAAGCGGGTTACCCCAATCGCTTCCCACCGGGAAACCACCTGGACCCGTCATAGTGAGTGGACTAGAGATAACGTCCCATAGGCCACTTTATAAGGCGTGACCCTGGCTGTTGACAGGTGAACCGGTGAACAGGTGACTGGTCAACTACAATTACCAAAAAATGTCACAGATCAACATAATTGTCGTTGGGTAAGCATGATCACTTTGAGTTCCATATCGCCGAATCGGGAAGCCTGAAGCTCCTGCTGACTGGCATTACAGTGCCGGTGTGATTGGACTGTCAACAGCACTGGTTTTATCAAAGCACAAGAACATTAATGTTACGGTCGTAGGCAAGCACATGCCCGGTGACTATGATCCCGAGTACGCATCTCCGTGGGCGGGAGCAAACTTCATGCCAGTCGGCAAGGAGGGCAGCAAGCTGCGAGCGTACGAACGAGCAACTTGGCCTGAGCTCGATCGCATTTGTCGAGAACTTCCAGAAGCTGGTATCCACTACCAGGATTGTAAAGTGTACGGACGAAAAAAAGACGAGGGTACCGCGGTCGGGATCTGGTTCCAGGAATTAATGAAGGAGGACCCATGGTTCAAGGACCTAATGCCAGAGGTAGGGACCCTGCAGTTCCCCTTTTACGACAGCAACACTATACAACGGACCAAAAGGATCCTACAAGATTCTTGTCCAAGTACATATCGCGTCATCACGTGCTACGCCTCATGTGATGGTCTCGGCATCGACCTTTGACGGCAAGTTATCGTTAAGCATCAGACCGATACTGACCAACACCAAGCTCCGCATTCTAAACAAATCTGAACTCCCGCCGTCCTGCGATACCGGTACCAGCTTCAAATCTGTCTGCATCAACACCGCCATCTACCTGCCCTGGCTGCTAGGCCAATGCCTCAAACACGGGGTAACCGTCAAGCGTGGCATCCTTAACCATATTTCCGAAGCGCCCTCATTCCACAGCACTGGAGGCGCCTCTATCATCATTAACTGCACTGGCTTGCTAGCTTCGAAACTCGGCGGCGTGATGGACACCACCGTGTATCCCGGCCGGGGCCAGATTGCTGTTGTTAGAAACGAACCAGACGCTATGTTTACGACCTCCGGTACAGATGATGGGCCAGAAGAGGCCATGTATATCATGCAGCGCGCAGCAGGCGGAGGAACTATCATCGGCGGTTGTTTGCAACACAACAACTGGGACAGCCAGGTTGACCCTAATCTTGCGAACCGTATACTGCAGCGAGCCATCGATATCTGCCCCAGTCTTGCGCCAAAGACAGGCAAGGTGACGGAACTAAGCGTGATCAGACATGGGGTCGGCTTGAGACCCATGCGGGGGGGTGGCATCAGGGTCGAGAAGGAGAAGATTGGGAAGGAGTGGGTTGTGCACAACTACGGCTACGCTGGATACGGGTACCAGGGCAGTTTTGGCGGTGCCTGGGCTGTAGAAGAATTGGTACTGGACATTTTAAAGACTGAGGTTGCGAGGGCAAAGCTGTAAAGCTTAAAGCTTAAAACTTAACACAATCAATTAGCACAATTACTGCACTCATTTGTCGCCAATAGAGCCGACTTTGCTCCCTTTCACAGCCGACAGAACTCTAGCTTCCAACTCCCTGACGGTGCCACTCTGCGCCAGACTCTCTTGCGTATTGCTATCGAAGCGAGGCTCGACATTAAAGGCGTTCTTGCAGTAACTGCGGTGTCTGTTAGGGCATTGTGGTTTCGCCAGCCAAAGACTTTACGTTGTAAAGTTGCCAAAATCCGCCTTGACGAAGCCAATGTCAGCTAGTCGCGTCTCTCCACTCAGTTTTGCATCCTCTGGCATCTTCTCCATGGCCTTCAGGATGGTCTCAACCGTCTGTTCTGGGTGCGGTTGTACGACATCGCCTGGGTCTGGTGAGCCGGCAGCCATTCTGGCGAGATGAGCTTGGGTTGCGAGGCTATATCCCAAGTAGCTGTTCACTCAGATAAGATGGTGTCGCTCAAAATGTATCTTGAACAAAGTATTGGGCTGGCGTTGAACCGGAAAACGACAGGGTGTCGGCACGAATAACATTATGCAGAGTTATCACGAAGATTGACGTAGTGGTGCCTTATTTTATATATCCGGGCGAGATATGTAGACAAACAGGACTCCCGTTGCGGGGTAAGCTGTCTATGCCGCGTCCGCCCTCCCTAAGTTCCGTCCTGTCAGCACCAATGGGCGGGATGACATCTACACTAAATGCCTCATGGCAACAACCGGTCTGAGCAACACACAGCCACATCATCAGCCAGACTCGATTGAGGTGCGTTACACGAAACGAGTCATCGGCTGGCACGGCAGCCCGGAAGCAAGTCATCAAGACCAGATTGGAAGCACACGCACAGGTTGGAACCAACTGAGACTCCGATTATGTACTGTATTTGAGCCGCACCTGGCCTATGCAGAGCTACTTTGACGCTGCTTGATGCTATCAACTACCGGCTTCAGGCTTTTTGGAGGTAAACTCCAGTCTTGCAGCTTCAGGCCGTCCTCCTGAGTCAACATCCACAGTGTTTCTGCCGCGGTGATCCGAATCTATGGTCATCGTCAGTCTGACACTTTCAATTGGAGCTGGGGACATACTTTGGGAAAGGGATGTAGTAGCATGCTTGTCACTTTGGCAAGGGTTTCGGCGCGGGCTGCTGAAATTGTTCCGAGTCCACGGTATATGTCTAGGGCAAGATGCAGCTTTTGTATGTGTGTGGATTTGAAGTGAGCTTTCTGGACGTAGGATAGGAGCGTTCGAAAACTATACACGTCAGATCTCCAGAAGTCACAAGATGTGGTGGAAGACTCACTTGAAACTCGTCGTGAGAAGACGGTGCATGATTTGCATGTCAAAGAGAAACGCCCAACATTCGAGCAGAGGTAGCAACACCCTGTCATTCTCGAGTTCTTTCTTGAGCAACTCGAGCAAACAAATTGCAAAATCTACCAGCGTGAAACCTTTGCTGCTTGGGTTGCTGCTCAGAGGCAGCTTTGACGTGAAGTTGAGAACTGCTTCTCTACAATTTTGCACGACCGATTCAGAAGCCATACCGGCGGAACTGACTAGTCCCTGACAGATGGCTTCTCTGATGATAGACGAATCGGCCCATTGCATAGCATGTAAGGCTTCTGTAAAATATGCTTGCGACGAGACATCATCGATTGCAAAGGCGACAAGCTCAGGATGACTTGCAACCAAGCCTTCAGCAATGATAGCCGCGGCCCTCGCCCGGACCTTGTCCAATTTCTCCAACGACAGCCGCAACATGTCGGCATAGATTTGAAGGTCAGCCTCATTTACCTGGCTGCGGAAGAGGTTAGCTTGCCCTGCTGTTCGTACGGCGTTAAGAGCCTCTAGCCTCACAAGCGAGCCAACATCGCCACGCTCGGTGACAGTGTAGTCACTCAAAGCGATATGCAGGGCACTCGCTATCCTGTCTTTAACATCGACCGCACTAGGTGATCGATCGTCTTTCGTCAATTCCTTGCATGTCCCAATCAGCGTAGTCAAAGCCCTTAAGGCTACTGTCCGCGCCTCGATGGCTACTGCGGATGTACACCTGAACGTGACTGTTCGAAGGATTCGGTGTTGTAATTCCGTGGTAGCACCGCTCAGAGATGGTCTTGACACACCGTACGCTGAGCCAATTGCAATGGCATAGCCTGAGCATCGAACGCCATTGTATGATGCTTCATTTTCCAATTTCGTAAGCCAATCCACAATCAAAGACTCTGAGAGGCCTGCAGTAACATCCTGTAGTACCGTCAAGACCTGGCCAGCGACATCGGCAATTGCATTAAGGACAGTCTCTTCATGCCGCGCAAGGCATAGGTTCAGGATCCGAGAAATGTCAGCCGCAGGTATTTCTGAAGCCCATTCGTCTCTTGGTAAGGTCCTCATAGCCCGAGCTAGAGCCGCAATTAAATTACAGTAAGATGATGCTGTATACTCTGGTCGCATGGCGGGTGAGGTGAATGCCTTGTCCTCGAGCTTGAGTTCGTGCTGAAAGAGTTGCCAGAGATGGACAAAGGCTGAAGCTCTGTTTAGGCCTTGGGTACTGTACTCCACGTGGTTGGGAACTTCTGCAAGCGCTGCGAGAGCAGCCACAAGTCCTTGCCGCTCCTCGACTTCTCTAGGTCGCAGTGTCTTGAGCTGGTTACAGATTTGATCACTCATTAGTCGCACTGTATCAGGCTGTTGGTTTCTCGACAACAGACCTATCGATTTGGCAGCGAACAGACGCGATTCAGAGTCCAAGGATCCGGTACCTCTCCAGCCTAGTGAGTTTTCAAACAGAGCTTGCCAGTACAGTGAGTGTAAATTGCCCGCCTTTACCGCCACGTCGCACATTGCTCGCTGGCGAAGACCGACCGCATGAAAGTCCACGGCCTGTACAAGTGGGATCCCTTCGTAGATCATGTTGGGATGACGACCGATAAGCTCCTGCAGCGCTGCAGAAGAGCCTCGGCGAATGTTGCCGGCAGGATCGAGACATGCAGCAACGACAAGTTCGATTGCCAGTGTTTGAGGCACTGACATGTTTACGCGGTGTTCAGAGGCTCGAATTGATGAAGTTTGCACAGCAAGGAGCTCGTCCGTGGAGTAGCGACGAGACAAAGCCCAAATGCCGAAACAAGCAGCATCGCGAACATTTGTTCCAATAGATCCACCTGTTGGCGAGCGCTGTTCGAAACCGAGAGACAGTAACAGAGCATTAAGGACATCAGGTAATTGATGCGTCGGTATTGCCTTCCGGTAGAGCAAGTGCGACAAGGTTAAGGTTAGGCCATGCCAGCGGAGCGGATTGACTCCGCTCAAGTTACGTTTGATGCCTTGCCAGTACACACTCTCGTTGAGCGACCCGAGAACGGCCTCGGTAACCTCTTCTGCCATCTCTGTATCGAGCTTCAGAGTGACAATACTGAGAGCCTTGCTCGCGGCGTATCGTACTGGCGTGTCACCATCGCCTACGGCCTCCAGCAATGCCTCAATAACCTCCTCGAGTGCGGTCGTGGGGTCAAGCCCTGTCGGCTTAGAATTTGCTTGGAGGCAATGTAAGACAATGTTCCGCATGGTCTTGACGACTAGCTTGCGCGCTACTGCAGACGATCTCAAAAATTTGAGGTTTTCCTGATTCAGAATTCTCTGGCAAACACTGAATGCTGGGGCCAGAAATGGTCCAATCTCGTCATTGTTTGCAGACGCGACAAGGCCCGACATGAACGACAGGACACCAATACACTTATGTATGTCAGACGCGTCGCCATTAGCCTCTGAAAAGAACGACAAGGACCACTTAACGAGGAGATGCAGCAGGCCAAGATCTTGCATGTCCGGTCGAACACAAAGCGTGACGAGGAGTTTTGCAGCAGCAGTCCTCTCTTTTGAAGCGGACTCTAAGCATTGAAAGCATATGTTGAGGACGCGAAGGGTGATGCCGGGAACTTCTGCCGGCAACTCCAATCCCAGTGCTGCCGATGTCTCTTCTGAGGACTGCAACATCGATATCGAAGCCAGTGGAAAAGGAGCGAGCAGCAAGTGCGAGAGCCACAGCAGAAGCACGTAGCGCTCCGTCCAAGGGACAATGGACTGTGGAAGAGTCTCAGCCTCTTCTTTTTGGAAGTTCCTTCCCACCTCGAACTCTTTTAAAATTGGTTCAAGATAGCGTGGCTCGTTGTTGAGGAAGCCTTGGATGACCTTTTGGCCTCTGACTTTAGTGAAAAGATTGATGACATAGCAGATCGCATGTGAAAGTGGAACATAGCCTTTCTTGGCCTTGTCTCTTGTCGTTGCTTGCAACAACTCAAGATAGGCAGCAACCAGAGGAGGAAGAAGGTTCTTCAAGTGCGTGTCAAGAAGCTGGGGGTCTTCCTGGAAGGGCTCAATCTGTCAAAGTGATCAGTTTTGTTTCTTTTGATCGCAAAGCTAGAACACACAAGAGCACATGCTTGGTTCAAGTCCGCCTCTCTCACATATTGACGAACGGGGGCTATAGATAAGCCTTTTTGGCGCCCTCTAGCAAGCCTTGGGAGCAGCTTCTCAAGATCCAACAGCAGTGCAGACGATGCACGCTGCAATTTGACATCGTCATCTTCGCCGCTCATAGTTGGTAAGTGCTACCGACACACATTGCAGTCGCTGCCTGGGTGTGATGAGGGAAGTCTTGGCGACACGACTCAGCACCTGCCACTTTGACGCGTTCTGCTGCGTGCTCATGACTCTCCATCGCTCGTCGTTCGCGACGCGTCTAACGTGCGGCTGCTTGCAAACCACCAAAACTTCTAGATTGCACAGCAGCACGCACAATGGAAGGCACAAAGTACAAGGACTATCTCGCCGCAAAGATTCTCACCGAGAACCAGCCTGTAAGCTCGGCGCATATAATATAGCGGTTCTTCATAACTGATGCACTGCAGGTCACTTATAGATTGCTCTCGAGGGCACTGCAAGTGAATGTCAGTGTTGCTAAGTGGTAGGCGATATGATTTCCCGATCGATAACCGGCTCTCATGCACGATAGGATGCTGTTCGAGTTTCACGAGAAGCAAAACGCAAAGAAAGCAAACTCCATACACGCAACGTACCTCATCTCCGGCACGAAGCGATCTGCTGAAGACACAAATGGCGCCAATGGTCGAAGCGGCGAAGACATCGGCATGCGAAGCTCCCCATTTATGAGTTCTATGCCGGAACACGAGGCACAAGAAGAGGACGAGCCTATCAAGAAGTCTGCCATCTTGTTGGTTCGAGAAGAGGAGCTTGCCAGTAGGTGTTGTGCACCTATATAGAACAGCTGGGCTGACAGAAAGGTGTAGAGACCCGTGCTGAGTTCTCTGAGGAGACTTCCATCCATATCTACAGTCTAGAGCCTGGTCCACTTGAGGTATAAGAAGAGTGTCATCATAGCCACCGAATAACGGCTAAAACCAACAGAATCTAAACATACTCGCATCGTGCAACCGTGAGTTGCTTTCAAAGCATGCGAACAAGGATCCGCTGGAACAATGGCGAATATATGGTTCTATACACAACCCATACATAAAGGTAACGAGGACTCTCTCTCTTTGCGAGTCTGAAGGCTGATGTCTCCTAGCGACGGACAGCTAAATACGCACCGCCTCCCGTCGCTGCCGCCCCCAATAAAGCAGCTGATAAGCCTGCCGTAAAACCTACCGCGAAGCCACCCGTGGCTACCCAGTTGAGGAAGGAAGCTTCAACAACCTCACGGAGAGGCAGTGTTTCTGAGGATAGCATATCCGGACGATCGACCCCCCAGTCTGGGGCAGCTCCCAGCACTCTTAAGAGGTCTGACTCTACTAAGTCTGTGGCTACAAAGAACAAGACCGCTGGAGACATCTTCAAGTCGTTCGCGAAAGCAAAGACAAAGCCCAAGGATGCTGCAAAGTCAAATGAGTCCACACCTGCACCCCTTGAGGATGGTGAGTGAACTTGGATTTCTCGTAATAAACTCTATCTAATCTCAACAGAACCTATGCAAGGGATGTCAGAGGACGAAGGAGACGATGATACGCCAGAGGTGCAAGTCGATACTGCTAAGATCGAGGCTGCAAAGAAAGCTCGTGACGAGCGTACTGAGAAGCTGAGACAGATGATGGAGGACGACGGTAGGTTTGCGACAGCCTGTTGCTAGAAGCCTAGCTAACAAGACACAGACGAGGACATGCTCGACGCCCCTGCTACTGAAGAGAAACCCTCCCAAGCAGAACTTTCTGAGAAGCCAGAGACGCCCAAACAAGATGAGCCGGAGCCCACCGTCACTGTCGAGAATGGTCGAAGAAGGGGCAAGAGACGCGTCATGAAGAAGAAGACCGTCAAGGATGAAGAAGGTTATCTTGGTAAGTTCATTCGACAGCTATTGGCCAACAAGGGTCTAACCCCAGATAGTGACCAAGGAGGAGGCAGTGTGGGAATCATTCTCAGAAGACGAGCCGGAGCCGAAGCGAGCGAAACCTGTGCCTAAGCCGGCAGCAGCGGCGAAGGGCAAACCTGCTAAAAAGGGGCAAGGAAGTATCGCCAGCTTTTTCAAGAAGGCATGAGAAGCTCACAGTTACGGACTCCCTTACTCTTGCAATACTCCAGATACCCTGTTGTGAAATACAAATACTTGTTCCTTCATGTAGGTTGTATGACAGCCATGAAGCACTCAGTCTCGCTTGGTCCGCGACATACACAACGCCTGATACATGCAGTACCAATCTCCAGACGCCCTTCTAGAAGTCACAGCTAGAAAGGGCGGTAGGTAGCGATCAACAGCCCGCACAACACATGCCGAAGGACGTCACATGATGAGCACGGGGGCGCCGAACGGTCTAACAAGTCAAGATCTGTGTACGACATTGCTTGTAGCACGCTCTGTGGCACCACATCGGGGGTAACGGGCGCCAACGTTGCACAAGTCGGCGACTTGTAAGAGTTCGCTTCGGGAAAGGTGCATGAATTGAGTGGAGAGTGCATCACGGGACGGAAATCGTATTCCAAATATTCTTAATTAGGGAGGCTTCAAGATTGAACGCTATTTTCTACGGCCACAGCTCCTCCGTTCTCCAGCCAGCATTGTGGCGTGCTGTGTCCGCGTCCCATGTGTATCTAAATCTCCGTCCCTTCTCGGGGTCGCTGAGGTCGGTCTGCTCGACGACATCTGGAACTATGACAACGAGGCGGAAGTTCTTCCTTGCGACTTCGTCGTGGAGATCGTCGGCTTTCGAGCCCAGCTGCAAGCGCTCCTTGTCAAAGGGTGCGGTTACAGGCTGACCAGGTGGTGGGTTCTTGAATGAGCCTGGTGAAACATCAGCTATGGAAAGCTTTGTTGATTTGTAGTAAGACATACCCTTGATGGCGGGAGACTGGTTGCCAAAGAATCCTGTAAGCTCTCGTTGCCAGCTCCACTCATTCTCCCCGCCCTCCTTGAGCGCCCTCATCCTCTTTCCGACCTCACTCTTGACCGTCCTGACACCACTACTCTCATCTGCGCCCTCAATGTCGTCGGCAATCACGTATGCCTTGCCTGCGACACGCCATTGTGTCTGGGTCTCGCCCTCGACCCACCAGACAGCTTCAACGGGGCCTCCCCCTCCGCTGCCCTGGACCTGGTCGTCGCTCTCTGCGTGCCCAGCGCAAGTCCTGAAGATCTGCCCAACCTTCTCCATACGCACGTCCGTTGTAAAAGTTGGGCAATCGCTGTGGTAAAGCTCAGGATTGCGCTCGGCGTCGTTGTGCTTGTTCTCTGGTAGCTCGGCCCAAAACCCTCTGAAGATGCAGTATCGCACGCGGGGTACGTATTCGACGGGCGAGCCCTCGGGAGCTTTATCGAGTGTGCCCAGAACGAACTGGGGAGGCTTCATCTCGCCGAGGTGCTTGCTGAAGAGCTGCTTCCATGGCGCTTGAGGGAGCGTCGAGGCGGCGGGGGCGGTAGTCGCCATTGTGCGCAGGAGACGCGAGAGACGAGTTGCTGGTCTTGAAGCTATGGTGGCTATGGTGGCTATTTTGAGGAGTTCAGGGTAAGCAAACGTGTTATTGAAGTGTTGATGTGAGCGTTGGAGCTCTCCATATTATCCACTCGATGAATGTCATGTCGTCATCCAACAGAACTTCTGCGTCACAGCTTGATCTTTGGCAGCAATCAACAGCGTGTAGTTTGGATCATGATGATAGTTGTAGGATGCAATTCCGATCTCAATTGTTCATTTCACATCATGTCATTGAGAGTCCAGAGTCGAGTTGACATTGTTCTGCTCCACGGATATGTGACCTTATCTTCACGTGTTTCATCTCGATAACATGAAAGCCAAGCACCGAAGCGTCTGCAAGTCATGTGGGAAAATCAGGCACAGTCTAGGCTAAGCCGCTGGATCCAGTTTTTCGACGTTTCTTGCATTCTAAATTCTGCAATCATCCCCCAGCAGCGTTATTATTGAGGTTGACCGTGCACGTAGGCGCATGCAGCATTGTACAGAAACGAGCAACCGAACGGGAACGGCGTTGATCAGCAACACAATCAAACTTTTCCCTCCAATCATATGCCAACAGGTGTGTTTCGCATCGTCTCGCTCTGCCTTGTCAAAAAGCAAAGCTAAAGGCCCGGTCCGGCTGCCTTTCTGAATACAAGCTTAACCGGTAAGCATGATCGGTGCATTGAGAATATCTGCCGTCGACTTAATATCAGGTTTCTGTGGGTAAAGGCAAGGACTGCAGGGCGCTTCGAGAAGCTCGCCGACCTGAGCCATAGTCTTGGGAACTCGTGTCGGAACGTTGCATCTGGGACCTGCAAGGTGCTTGCAACCATCGGTTGCACCACAGGCTTTCTGGAGCGTTTCCGTGGTGCGTAGCGGATTTGGTTTGCGCAAGAGAATGGGCACGTCAGATGAAGAACGCCGGAGGTGTCTGAGCTGCTCAGATACTTGACTCAAGAGTGGGCCTTTCCAAGGGGTCAACATCGGGGCTGTGACATTGAATCGGTCGGTGGCTGGCTTTGTCCGTACGCATGATAAGCGCGGCTAAGACGATGAACCACAGTGCTGGGATGCAATTGGCTGCTTTCAGTTACATGAAGCGAGAGAGAGATATTCAATAGCCTCTGACCATTCAACGTTGAGAAGATCAAAGAGCTTCATAGATGATGACCACTCAAAACGCGCCATTCGGGCGGACTTGCCCCTTCCAGATTCTGTGAATTCTGAATGGTAGCATGAGGACCTCCGTGTAAAGCCATTTCTCCCTGGCGCCCTTTGCGGCCATTCATCCGAGGCAATGAATCGAAGCGCTGAGGGGTGCGTTGATGTGTTGTCTGCGGCATCAATAACGGTCATGTGCTCACCACTCTTTGAGCAGCGTCTACGAACAGACATCACTTCCCTTCCTTGCAATACCTGAACAGCCATATTATCGCCATCGTGTCGACCACGTAACTTTGCAATCCACCCACACCGCAAGATGTGAGCAACAAGACACTAGCCAACGTTAGCTCTCCGTTCCGCACCGTCTCGCTTCACACCGCACCGAACCTGCGGAGACACGGGAGAGGAACGCCAGCAGGAATTGATTGGGGGCACAGCCGCAGTTGTCAATTAAACGCGCCGGTTCCGTCCTGTAAGGCGGCCGCGAGTGTGGAGGATGGGTCCTCTTGACCCGTGCGCCCGCCGCTCATTGGATTCGTTGTAGGCAGACCGCCGACGGCACAGTTACGGCTGTCTAATCCCTTCAGACTGCGCGGCTGTTTCTCTCATCAATCGCATCCGTGTTGGAGTTGTGGAAGTCTGATCCTGCGAATCACGAGCAAGCAGCTGATGCCCTTGAAGTATAATCATGCGCTTGCAATTAGTCGACTACAACTGTCGATCTCCTCATCTCCTCTTTTCCGAACCGGAGTGTCAAAGCGCGGATATTTCCTTGCAGAGTGCGAGTTTTCCGCCGCCGCAGTTCCGTGCGTGTACGCTGTCGCAGACAGCAGCGACAAGCTGCATCAAAATCGCAGATGGCCGTTGAGACAAACGAAAGTGAGGCCTTCGGAAATCCCCAGTAGGCCAGACCAAGCTCGACCATGGCCGAACGCGAATGCGATCGCCGGCACGCCAATGTTGCACAAGAGGGCCGCCTGAACGGGCTGAACCTAACAAACGTACCGTTCGCTCGGAGCTTTCTGCGTTCTTTGAGTCCTTGCACCGCTGCGGGCTCCGCCCTCTTCCTCCTGCACGCTCCTCATGTAATGCGCTGTGATTTTGCGCGACCGTCATTATCTCGCGCGTCCGTCCGCTGCAGCGTGGCCTGTTCCATCCGTGTTATATGCAAACCCCTGCCCGCCAACCCGCCTTCTACTCCACACAAGTCGCCGAAGTTCCCTACCCGCCCTGCTCTACTGCACGCTCGTACATACTCTCCACCGTCACCCACCTCCACTGGACGACCTGTACGACTGCACGCTAGACGACCCTGCCTTCTTAATCCGTTACTACTTTTACGCACGCCACCCCCCACACCTGTACCCGATACCCCTTCGAACTTGCCGACTGTGACGACCCTGCTTGCAAACCGCCGAACACGACACAACGGAGCGTTTCCGACCTCAACTTGCGCAGCATGTCAGACATAACCAAAGCCTTCACGTTCCTGCAGGACACTATACCGCAATGGCTCCAGGATGTCGCAAACGTGGAAGAGAAGGTTATCAACATGCAGGAGGACATATCGAGGGTAGCTGTGTCAACATCGCCATTCGCAAAGGGCAAGTCAGGGTCCATGGAGTCGATACGACCTGAGAAACTTGGGGTTGTCACAGAAGATGCTACAATGTCGAATCCCACACCGATCAACCCACTTGGTAGCCGTAAACGCAAGTCGCCCTCAGTCAATTCTGGCCGTGCTTCTGGACCTCTAAAATACCGTCCCAAGGCCATGGTCGTCGTGAACTACGATGGAGACATGCAGAAGGCGTTTGAGTTGCTGGTGCGAGGGTTGTCAACAGGTCGCAACATGCTGCGGAAGGCGAAGATGGAGGCAAAGATGGCCGAACTGGCTGCCATTGCAGGCTCTAGCGAAGACGAGGATGATGACGACGACGAAGAGGAGGAGCACATCATGTCCAAAATTAGCTATCGACCACAGATGGCGTCCTTGCGGATGCGTGCCACTGCACGCTTAGGTGGAGCCCGGAGCGGCCTTGGTGGCAGTCGAGCTCCGCCAGCAGAGCTTTTCGAGAACACAGACAAGACACTGGAGCAAGCACAAGAGCTGTGTGAAAAATCAGCTCATCTCACCCTGCGCGAGGGTGACTGTAGGACAGAGCTGAAGCTTGTCCGTATGCATTTGGAGAACACTCTCGTGACCGCCAAAACAGAAGCCACGAAGTGCGTTTCCAAACAAGAGCCAACATCACAAATACCTAAAGACCAAGACACCTCCGACACATCAGTGTCCTCGATGGAGCCATCTTACAAGAGACACTTCCCAAGTATCTCGGCGCTCAGGCCGGCTTGTGAAGCTGATGCAAAGCTGGAGACTGTCACCACTCAATCAACCATACGCGCACCCGCCACAGCTCCGATCGTTGCGCCAAAGACAATGGAGATTGAGGTTGACGATGACGAAGATGAAGACATGGATTTTGTCATGCCACCCGTGCGCTTCACCTCGCGGCGAGCTGCCCGCGCCTAAAACCTTCCATTGCACGTCGTCTGATCTTGTTTGCATCTAAGCGATCCTTCTTGTTACTGTTTCACGGCGTTTTGACGGCATTGTGAAAGAGCAGATTACATCATGCCTATTACGAAGAGGATACCCTATTTGCGTCTATCACGTAGAAGTGGCAGAGATCAATGCCACTCGCTATTGCTTCTCATTCCATGTTTGCTTCATACTGTAATTATTGCCCCTTCATTGCGTTCGGTGGCATCGCATGACTTACGGCGACATCCTATATACCATATCAGATGCCATCATCAATGAGGGGTCCTCTATTCGCTCATGTGCTGTTTCGCGTGCGCTGCTTATTTCTTCATTAACAAGGTCCTTGCTGCCTGGGGCGCGCTTGCCCATCATGGCCAATGTCAACAAAGTGACGCGAGCTCGTCGTTCTAACTTCTGCCGCATTGCTTTGCAAGATCACAGTGAGGCACGCGTTCTTTCCGCTTCTGTGACTTCACTCAGTCCACCTTCATTCTCACGCCTTGACCAACGTGCACGCCACTTGTACTTTGCCGATATTTCGACTATATAGCCAATACAAGCAATGTCGTCGCTTGCTCTCACACACACGGATGAAGCTGCGAAGCAGCTCGACAGCATCGTCTCCGGTTCCCAGCTGTCAGAAGACAGCGATAGCGTACGCCACCTTTCGCCCTCAAGCAAGCACTAGCTGACATCTGCCCAGGATGAATGTGACTCTACTCCACCAAGTCCCGAACTTGGCATGGCAAGGGAAGGACTAAGCAGTGTCCAAGGTTTTGAGCTAGAAGAAGAAGACGATGATGATGTCGCAAACACGGAGCTACTAACGCCTGTAAGCACTGCTACCACGCCTTGGCGTTCGTTACTGATTGTACAGCCTGATACCATCGAGCAGGACGGTCTCGACGAAATTGAAGCAGATCGTATGGACATCCAATCTGAGAGCAGGCCACTCGAGCAACCAGGAGCGACAAGCGCGGGAACGGCAAGCTCAGAACCTGCAGACCCGCAGCCCATAAGCCAGGGCGTAACATGTCCGCCTACACGCCGTAGCGCCAGAGCAAAAAGTGCGCTTGCTTACGACCAGAAGTACCATCCGTTGGATGACTTCATTCGACCCTCCCAAGCAGCTAAGCGTCGATCGGTACATGGTGAAAACCTCATTCTCGGTGAAGGTTCGGGAGGTGAGGTATCTGAGGAGTCTGGCTCCGACTGTGTAGAAATGACGCACGGTTCAGACGATCACGATACAGACGATGACCACGAGAACACGCACAAGTCTACAAGGGGTCGAAAGAGAAAGCGCTCTAAGTCTCGGACTCCAGAGCCTTCGCGACGCTCGTTGCGTAGGAGCACAAAGCCAAAGATATCTTACGACATGAGGATTCACCCTCAAGATAGCGACCTGAAGCGAGCATATGCATACGATGGCTCCAATAGCTCGCCCTCACCAGCCAAACAAGCAAGCAATCACACAGTGAGGTCTGCTAGCACAAGGAACTCGCTAGACGCTTTTCACGAGGCACGCCAACCGTTGCCTGCGCTAATATCAGATGGTGAGAGCTGCCATCGATCTAGAGGAATTGTATGAACTAACGGCACGCAGATTCCGCCCCGGAGACAACATTGATACCGCAGCCGAATTCACTCGCTCCAAAGGTATTCGACGAAGAACCTGGCAGGAAGCAAGCGATCAAGCTTGGCGACGCATATCCAGACTTGAATCCAGACGTCGCATACCTAACTGGCAACCAAAACCCATGGCCAGATGTCAAAGGGTTGCCATTCTGCGTGTATACTGAGCGCATAGAGGACCAATTGAATGCTGAGGCAGAGGCAGCATCGCCGTTTCATTATCAAGATGATGACAAAGAGAACGACGTGATCAATCCTGAACTGGTCTCAACTCCAAATCCTCTTGACGGCATATCGATCATGCCAGCTTCGCACTACCGACAGCCTCCAGGAGCCCACTCCGCCCTATCTTACGGCTCGTTGGCGGGCAACGCATTCTATCTAAATCCTCAGTTTGAGGCGCTGCCATATGGTCTGGGCTGGAGCGACGGGGACCATGACGCTGATAGCGGCGACACGCGCGACTGTCCATTTCCCGACTACATGCGTATCCTTGCCTCTGGCGAAAGACTGCCACGGACTTCTACACCTGCAGAGATGCTCTCACACGAAAATGATGCCTTTGTCAGCTCCTCTCCACTGCGGAGTACCACAAGACTTGACCTTCGCCGATAGTTGCTGGGCTCTTGAACGTCAAGCAAACGCCTAAGATCTACTGGGCTTTTCCGAACGGCGCACCATAACGTTCGCTGGTTGCCATGGTTAGATTCCTACTATATGTGAGCAAATGGTTGGAGATAGTAGCCAGGCTGTACAATGTTGCACTCAAACCAGTATATCGTAGCCAGACCCTAGATCTATGGGAACACAATCTTGAACTTGTCTCTAGAGTCAGAATTACAGTGCATTGGAGTATCGTGTGTCCTCGATCATAACCTCGACATTCTTTAGTGCTTCTTTGGGCGTCCTTGTACATCCTCTATTCGTCTCCATATTGATTTCTGCGTCTTCGAGTCGACAAGAGGTCATCTTGTGCTCCGCCTCGCAATTTCTCGCGTAGTCCATAGAGCAGACAACATATCCTCAAGCTTCCGACATGTCCCTCAAGCTACATGATATGCCCGTCGCACTTGGCATTCTCACCCTCGTATCGCGTATGTGAGGCCTTCACAAACTCTGCAAGACATGGCGTGGAGAGTCGAACAAAGGAGCAATCGGTCAGGCTCTGGCTGCTAGAGTCTACAATAGTCGAATGCAAGGATATTGAGGGAGCGATATGTAAATCCAGGTTGACGATAAGCGGATTGTAACTTGAACCCGTCGAGATGAATCAACTCTGCCGGTTGGTTTCTACGATACGAGCGTCTCCACTTAGGACGACTCGTCTTGAACAAACAGCTTTCAGGAAACTGCTCCCAAAGCAGACTGCGACTTGCACAACACCAGAGGCGCCGATCGGTCGGCTACACCACCAGCCCGTATTGCTATCCTTCAAGCGGACCTGCAATGCGACCTAAGTCGCAAGTCTCGAAGATCTTGTTGACAAAGCTTACGCACGCTCGCCCGCGCCCCCTAGACGGCATCTGTTCGCGCGGACTGGGATCGGACTGCATCCTCCTCCAAACGCAGGTATATACGCTGGAGGGACGAGTGGCCTATGTCACATCTGTGTGTCTATGATATCGGACCTACATTAGATGACAGGGAGAGAGGAGAGCAGAGCTACAAGAACGTGCGTCGGCGGAGGACATTAGTCAAGACGCGAAGACATCCATTGACGGAATTGCGTCCATCGGACTCGGCTGGATCAACACCTTTTGCGAAAAGTTGCCAAATCGTCATCATGGCTTTGTCGATGAGTCAGGCTGACTTGCATGGCCGCAGACATGGCTTTGTCTCTCCTCACCACTCGGGTCGGTAGACAAAAAGCTCAACCAGAACTGTTGGAGGAAACCTTCGTGGTTGCTGGACATGTTGCCGGTCTACGTCATGGCAACGCACATGTCCTACCTACCGTAAAGCATCTGACTTGGAAACAAGACGTACACGACGTCCCTCCCATGATCCTCTGCATTGTCTTTGTTTTCTTCATGCCCCTCCGTCCTCATACATGATGTTTAGTAAGACTGCTCCGATGCACATTGCTGCGGTGTGGAGGCACAGCCGTCGAGCGAGCTGCTTTCCTTCTTTGAGCGAATTTAGTACCCCAGTCAACGAACAAGGGTCCGAATGTATGCTGCATTGCTGACTGTATCCAGCAAGGGAGCTATCTGCACCTGAAGCTTAATTTGAATCCTACGATATGTCGATCGTGGTGTTATCCTTGTAACCTAAACACCAGTGCCCGCCTTACGGCTGTCGCTGCTAGTGCCCAATTGGCTCGCATGCCGCGTTCGTTCATCCCACTTCGGCAGCCTTGTCGCCTTCGTGTTGACACCAACGAGCCCACATCGCTGTCGTACATTTGAACATCAGTCCTTGCCGATCACACTCAGTGCGGCTTCCGACAGACGCGATTTGTGGAGTCTAGTGAGGTCCAGCAGTACAGCAAGCCTAAACGAAGAATCGCCAGCTTCCACCCGAACGCCGCAGAACGCCCGCGTCCGCTGCAACTGAACACGAGCGCAAGTCACTCGCACACGTGCATTTGCAGGTCGCGGGGCGCCCGTTCTGCGCAGTCCTCGGTTGGTCGTGGCTGCGCAGGCCAGCCTTGCGCTTGTACAGATACAGGCCATGAAGTGATAGCTCGGTACCTGTCTTTCACTGGTAGGAGCGCCCTGAGGGAAGGCCTAGAAGGCGGCTCGAAGGATTGCGAGAACTGGAGGCTAGATTCGTTCGTTGCTAGCTGCTTGCTGATCTAGACTTTACGATTCCAAAGAAATCCTCACAAACTTTGGCCGAGGCTTCAATGTCGAAGCGCAAGTCAGATAGAATTCCTCTCACACCGAGGTGGACCGATATTGCAGATCATCATGTTGTGGGTCCTGCATCCGTCAATTGAGGTACGAAACCACACATCAAGTACATCATCGGCATCGTATCGATCGTGCAAAGTCGCTTTCATCATCGAAGTGGATCGACAGCGATCCGCGATGGACAAAAATGCGTTTCGGAAGTCAGCGTGGAACACCTCTGGCACGGAGCAGGCCGCATCCCTTCCTCCACAGCTTTACTAGGAGCCTCTAACATTTTCTCGTCCGCAAACAACGTAATCACGCCCCAAAGTCGATTTCTTCTCGGAGCAAGTCAGATCGGCAGTGCTTTCACCAGTATGACGCGCGCGGCACTTGCATTCAGGACGCCATGTGCGTTTGACTCGAACTTACAACAATGTTGGACGAAGGGTACTGGCCGACGTGGGCGGCTTCTAGCCTACGACTCGATTTTGTGGCTGGCGCAGTGTCGGTAGCTCAACACCAAGCAACACACCAATCCGCATCATGCCCTCGCCCAAAAGAGCGCAGACCGGTGAGCTCGAACGTGTAGACCGTCGGGAATTTCACGGCAACACACCTCGCAGAGTGGTTACCAGGGTCTTTGGACATTCACAATTTGCATTATACCCCCGGTCGCCAACTCTCGTGAGAACCGCCCCATGGTGTTGGCTGCCTGCCGCGGCTGGACCCTTAAAAGTGCACATATTTAGAGCTGCGCTAGTACAAACGCATCGTCTCCGGGCGCGTGTGCAGCCAGGGCACAGCCGCTTTCCTTACTTTCGGACAAGCAATGATCCCAGGCCCATCTTACCTTACGATATGGCATTGAATCACCGCGCATGTGTGTTGTTAGCGGTAGTCTGTACAAAATGTCAGCGGGCGGGCCATGCTGGCGGCGCACGCCGTGTGAGCGGGCGCAAGGCCGCTGTCAGTGTCTGGGGCTAGACATCTCACACTGTCCTGAGGATTATAAAGTCGCCAATTCTTTTTTTC
Source organism: Stagonosporopsis chrysanthemi (assembly GCA_022560025.1). Taxonomy (NCBI): domain Eukaryota; kingdom Fungi; phylum Ascomycota; class Dothideomycetes; order Pleosporales; family Didymellaceae; genus Stagonosporopsis; species Stagonosporopsis chrysanthemi. The sequence continues at coordinate 609,371 of JAFISE010000001.1, forward strand.
TCGAAGGCAGCCAGGATCAAGAAGCAGTTCGGCCAGCCATACCTGCTTCAAACAAGACGAAACACCCTTATCGTTGCTGCCTCACAATTCCTCCGCTGCTAGCAACAAGTGTAAACATCTCCGCACACACGGCTCGACGAAGACAGCCCGATAACGCCTTACGACGCACGGCCCCCTGGTAGACTACTGTCTGGCTGAAAGCGAGTTTAAAGCATATTTTAGCTTTACTCTAAGTTAGCTCCCACCTCGCGCCATCGTGGTCCAGCTAGTTGCTCCTTCTCGTGTTTTGTCGACATTCTTATAAACCAAATCGCCCATCCGAGGTGTCACACATTACCCGGAATATCACCATAAGGATTCGATAACAGCGTTTGAGTATCTGTATACTTCGAATTGTACACGTACTTGGACCACAACGACAAAACACTATAAATACACAGGATCCAGAATGGTCAAGCTTGGCGCACTTGCCTTCGGGCTACTCACTGCTGTGGCACAAGTCAGTGCTCAGCAGACAGTCAAGATCATGCCATTTGGTGCTTCGATAGTCAGCGTAAGTTAGTCCTTGAACCTGTTCTGAAATGATTTGGTTAACATTCGCTCAGAAATGTTGGCGAGCCAACCTCCAAGACAAGCTCCGTGCCGACGGAGTTACAAACTTCGACTTCGTGGGTACTCTGAAGAGCAGCTGCGGTGGAGCAAACGTAGACCAGGATCACGAAGGCCACCCCGGGTCACAAGCAACAGACTTCGCCGCCAAAGGCAACCTCACCGTATGGCTCAACGCCGTCGACACCCCTGACGTGATCCTCATGCTACTGGGCACCAACGACGTACTACTAGGCAAGAAGCCCGTCGGCGATATCCTCAAAGCCTACGACGTCCTGATCGGGCAGATGCGTGCCAAGAACCCCAAGATCCGCGTTCTCTTCTCCAACCTGCTGCCGTTGGACAAGGCCCGCTGGCCCGCCGACGGCGCAGACGGCATCGTGCAGCTCAACAACGCCATCAGACAGTACGTGCCCAGCAAGAACACGCGCGACAGCCCCGTCGTGTTTGTGGACAACTTCACGGGCTTCGATGCCGTGGCCGATACCACGGATGGCGAGCACCCGAATGATAGTGGCAACGAGAAGATGGCGACCAAGTTCTTTGGGCCGACGCGAGACGCGATTAAAGCTGTGAGTGCTACGAAGAAGCCTAAGGCGAGGCGTATGAGTGGATTTTTGAGCCGTAGGCTGGCGATGCTGGTGCAGTAGGCCGAGACGGTGTTCTGATTTGCAACGAGCGGGCTGAGACATGGCCTGTCATGATTAACGAACAAACATCACGTGTTATGCCATTACATTGTCTTTTGCTGTACTCAGTAGCCATCATGTGTTTTCTTTCTTTAACTTCTTCCTTCTCTTCTCCTCTTACCTTACTCGTCTTAATACGCCACAACCCTCTCACACCAGCTCACAGCTAACCCATTCCCAGATCTCCGGCACCGACGCAGCCCCCAAAGCCGGACCCATAGCTGAAGAGCAGAAGCCGGACCCTACACCAGCCCCTACGCCTACTCCAGCCGAGACCACCACCACCACCACCCCGGCCCCTATTCCCTCTTCGACAGAAACTCCCGCGCAGCCCCCCAGCTCCTCTCACCCGCCAACTTCCGTCCAGGCCCAGAGCGCTGTCCAAATCCAGACACCCTCCTCAGCTCCTCCCAGCTCCGCGACGCCTTCGAGTCTCGCCTCTAGGACGCCCTCGAGTCTCGTGTCTGTGACGGCACAGCGCCAGACGTCGGCGGTTGCGACGCCCGAGTCCAAGACTTCGATGGCGACGACGACGACGACGGCGGCGCAGAGGAGCCAGCAGACGTCGGGGGCGAGTAGCTTGAGAGGCTCGCCCTTGTTTGGTGGCGTGTGGAAGGGTGTGCGATTGGCGGTGGGGATGCGCGAGACGAAGCAGGCTGTGATTTTTGTGTCATGATTCGCTGTGGTCGGCTGGTCTTGCCCCATGTGCTGGCTGTATATAGAAAGTCTTTTTGTGTGTGTTCACAGTGTTTCGAGTAAGGTGTTGAAGGCGTTTGGCGGCTGCCCCTGCCGGCGCGGGTCCGGCCGCTGCGTAAATTCTGGTTCTTTTGGTGGGCTGTATATAAATGCCAGCGATGGACTCGACGATACATAATGCATAATGTTATACTTCTGTACATTGTTTAAGCGTGCTGAGTGGAGGACAGAAGCATGGAGAATGGACGTAATTAGTCATTGAGTTACCTGTCATATCAGCCGTGCTCAGTAGAAGCTTCACCAAGCACGCCATAATGATGTGCTTGTTTCCTCTGTCCCCTCCTACGGTCGCTTCGGCCCATTCTTCTTTCGGTCCCTCATGTATCCATACCGAGTCGTTTGGTCCTCTGCTCTCATGATGTGGTGGTGGTGGTGACGGGGTCTGTTTGAGCATGAGTAATTTGCATGCTCGGCAACAGCCTATTCAGTGAACGACTTCCCCACACGTGTGCTCATTGTCTTGATCACGTGGCATGAAGCGTCCTTGAGTCCCTCTAGCCACCGGTCTTAAACTCCAGACCGGCAGCAACCTCCTTCTCCAAACGGCGGGCAGCCTGCAAACAACTCGTTAGCACGTGCTGCGTAATGCGAAATGCGCAGTGACATACCATGATGCCGCGGCTTCTCTTGCTCTTGATGAGCCGCTGTTCTTGCTCTTCAGCGGCCTTCTCGGCAGCCGTTTTCTAAGCGGTGTCAGACATGTTACCTTTCACTGAAGGTCACGATGATCATACCTCGCGCTCCTTCCTCTTCGCGTCCTCGAGAGACAAGGTCGCACCACCCATACTGGATTTCGTCTCCTTGGGGTCGGTCAAATCGTAGGCGCCACGGCCCATTCTCACAGCTTGTCTTAGGGGTTTTGCGATGTCCTGATATACAGTCAGCTTGCTGAAGCAATCAGGATTAGTAACACATACTTTGTGGGGTCTCGAGAGTAACTCAGGGTGGATTTTTGCAGCGTTGATCGTGGCGGGGGTGCTGCAGTGGTGCTGAGAGACTTTCTGCGCGGTCAAAACTTGTTCATCTGTTGTTGTGGTGAGGTCTCCACTACTCTCATGGTGAAGAAAGAGCGGAAATTGTGCGATTCGACCTGATCTCACCTCGAAGGCGAAAGCAGTCAGGAGGAACAGTCCCTGCATGTTGGAGCTAAGTGGTGGATTGGAAAGCCGGATGTAGGGTAAGGGGTGTAGAGACGGTTTACAGGGGAGAGGTGAAGGGAATGCTCCCATAGCAACGAAGAATAACAGATCAACAAAGATGATATCAGCGAACAGAGACGTCATGACAGTAATCTGTTGCGCATTGCCCTCCTGCTTCTGGATGACCGAGGGCAAACAAACAGGAAGAAATTGACCAACTCAGCATGAATCTCTGCACGGCTGGAGATGAACTGAAGCTAAACTGAAGCCAACGCTCTGGAGTCGCAGGCATCAACACACCTTGTTGCCTAGCACTAGCTCATGGAGATGCAGTTATAGACTGGTTGCGAGCGATGGGTTCTCTTGGCAAGCGACATCTGTTGTTTGACATTGCCCGTTTATCACCGGTTCGCAAATTTGAAAGCGAGTGCTGGAGTGCAGCCATCTTCATGCGACCGCGGTTTTTTACCGGCTCCATCACTTGTAATCGGTGTTAGCATCTCCTCGTTTGACAGCTATCTTGCGATGACCGGATATGGTGTGGGCACCGCCCGTATCACCTTCGCTACCTTCGCCTGTAGCTATAATGGATAATAATGTAGTTCTGTACAGAAACAACAAGGGGCGAAGGTCAAAAGGGTCTGGACGGTATCCATCAGCTATGTCATCTCTGATATTGGCCTCTGTTATCAATGCGACGTCAGGTTATAGTTAGCCTTCTCTGGACCAAAGATAACGCAACCCAGTCACACAAAGAATTGAATGCCAAACCACGAGTAACAAACGAGAAGTACACTTGATCCAGTATTTACACGTGATAACTCATCTCCACCACATCTCCTTACTTCGTCCTGACCTGCTTCAACTTTCCAGGGACGTGTGTGAAGTTGTTGGCGTACGCCTTGGGGACGAACTTGCGGACATTGGGCTCCTGGACAAAGTACTCATAGCCCTGCTTGTTAGCAAAGTTGATGGCGTCCTGCTTGGACTTGAATTGGAGGCGCTGGCCGTTCATGAAGTCGGCAGACGAAGCCCAGCCCATGAGAGGGTTCTCCCATCGGTGGCCCTTGGCGAGCACGTCCCAGTCCATAAGCCAGTGTTCCGATGTCCAGTTGCCGGACTGTGTGGCGGTCTTTGCGGGCTTGTAGATGCTGTAGACGTATCAATACTGCGAGCATGCTGGGCTTCGTTGTTGAGTCGCTTACCGGACCTGACGGGCCTGGAGGTCGGTAGGCGCACCGGAGAGGACGGCCGCAGGTACAACCTCACCAGGCTCACTGCCATCCATGACGCGCTTGGGGATGGGAGAGAAGTTGCTGCAAGCCTGATTAGCTAGCCCTTGATTGGTCGTCATCCAGGATGGCGTACGAGGTTCTGTAGTCCACAGCAGCGCTGTAGTCTGGAGCGTGCCTCATGCCCTCGGCGGCGCTTTCCTGCCTGATCTGAGTCGAGTCGCTCTTGAGTGGGACAGCGGGCGCATCGTGGGGGCTTGTCTTGTGCTGGTGGGGAGTGTCCTCGTTGGTCGAGTATGTGCGGTAGGCGGGGGCCAGCGAGCGCGCCACGGAGGGTCGCAGGGCGGGCGCGAGCAGGCGGGAGCCAATTGACCGGTGGAGGGCAGACATGGCGGCGGTTGGGGGTGGTCGTCGTCGGCTGCGATGGTGATGTCGTTGTTGAAGCTCGCCGGCCGGGGATGGTGCCAAGCGGAAGATCCCGCTCGCAGAAACTCGCAGCTCTCATCACGACCACCATCACCGTCGACCTCCACCCGCAACCCCATCGTCTTGCCCGCCAACGTACGCTGCCCGCCGCGACGCCGCCCGCCGAGACAGTTCAATTGATGCTAATTGAGCCCCAGCCGTCAAGATGAGCTTCATCCAGCGCCGCGCCCTCTCCACCCTGATCCCTCCCAAGGTGCGCCTCCACACCCTCCGCCCGCACCGCCCGCACCGCCAGCAGTACTGACTCGGCCTCCAGATCGCATCTCCCAATGTAAGAGCTCTTCACAAATAGCCGCCGACGACTCCGATACACGCCCGAGGACTCCGCGCACCTCCCAACGGACCGCATCCCACGCCCTCAGACCGCCCCAATACCCGCAACCACGCCCCACACGCATCACCTTGGCGACGCAACGACACGCTCGGTCGACGAATCTTGGGCTAACTTTTCGAAGGCTATCGGCTCCTCCCCCAATGCCGTCCGCATGCAGAAGGTCGTGAGCTTCTACGAGAAGCTCCCTCGCGGCGCTGCTCCTGAGGTCCAGGCCAAGGGTCTCCTCGGCCGCTACCAGAAGAAGTACATGGGCAAGAACACTTCGGCCAAGCGTACGTCAACGTCCAGGTGCATTGCAGCGAACATGCTCTACGAGAGCTGCTGCGCCGACCTTACGTGTACCTACGGCTCCGCTGACCAAGCCTGCAGCGCTCGTCCACATCATTGGCGCCCTCATTGCCCTCGGCTACGCACAGAACTACTACTTCCACCTTCGTATGTGACGGCAGCACGTCTTGCACGACATGTAAACTGACAGCCGCAGGTCACCACAAGAACAACGTCCACCACTAAGCGTATCTCTCCCATGAGTCGACCTGAGCATTACGGTTGGGACGTGTAAATATAGATGTAGTTGATCAATCAAGATCGAGTCCGTGCAGCCTGTTGATTTCTGTGTTGAGCCAATCGATGTGGACGAAACAATAGCCTGGAGCTTGGAACCTGCAACTTGGGACCCGTAACTTGGAATTTTTCAACTATTCAAGTTCAGTCTTGGATTCTTGCAGAATAACACCAAGCTGGCCCAAGGAACTGGAAGTGGATTAGGATTCTGCAACAGCAAGGCAATGGTCCACAGTCTCGTGGCAGACCCACAGCCTCAGACCATAAACTTGGCAGAATGGGCCATTCTCAGTCTTTTTGAGACTGGCGTGCAGAAGCAGACGATCCAAGAAGAAGAAGAAGAAGAAGAAGAAGAAGAAGAAGAAGAAGAAGAAGTAGTAGTAGTAGTATTAGCGCAGGGAACAGGATATTGGTCGTGGTTGTGCCTATGTGGCTGCTTGCGGCCGGAGAGGTGCGACACATGTGCCTTCCAGCTGCAGCTCGGTCTTGCTGCAGGCCATCAGGTGCAGTGAGGACGCGCTTCCAATAGCCGGCTTGTGCTGGCCCATGGTCTTCACTGTGATTATCGGCTTTCACCTACAGCCTCTTCTGGCCAGCCGCTGAGTCACTGGCGACAAGGGCGCGGCGTGTTCCCCAAAGCACACCTGTCGGCGTCCCGCACCATACAAAGTGCCAAGCGCGCCTCACCACGACCTGCATTTGACTCGTGCAGCCACAGCTACTCCTAACCCGCAACACCTCCGCGACCCGCCCGAACACCGCAAGGGCTCCTCCTCCCCTCCATCGCACCCCGGACGAAGCCTCGAGCCGTTCGGCGACATCACGCGACTGAGCCCCTCGCCCCAACCGCAACCCGCTCGAGCGCCTGCGCCTCAACGCCGACACCTCCGCTCTCGCCGACCGTCACGAAGACCAGCCGCGCACGCTTCTGCGGAAGCGCCAACTCACACTCCGTGGCGACTTGTAGCATCTGACAATAGGTGAATACCTCTCAGCTTTCTCCCTCTCCCCGCGCATCACATGGAGGATGAGCGCAGATCCGGACACGACACACTACTGTCGGCGTCCGTAGTTCCTACCGTCAGCGCGCATGCAGAACCGCAGTCTAACAGCAACTCTTCGCCTGCCGCAGTCTCGAAAACTGTTATGGCAGAGCAGGTCACCAACGATGTGGTAAAGGAAGCACAGTCGGTGGGACGCCCGGCGCCCATCGACGACAATGCGTCAACTACCAACTCCTCGGCCGCCAGCGGCGAGCAGCCTTCGGGCCCAGCGACTACGAACAGCACACTCTCCGACGCTCCGGCTTCAACGAATGCGACGACCGACGCAGCCTCGGCTGCAGGCGCAGACGCTCTGACCAACGGCGACAAGACGACGGCAAGCGTAAGTGTGGAGGGCAACACGCACCGGGTTTTCACTAAGCAGCGCAGGTCTCCAACGATGTGAAGCAGCCAGTGCTAGCGGCAAAGGACACGAGCGAACCTCTGCAGAATGGCGATGCTGGCGAACAGTCGGGCGCTGAATCGTCAGCTGTCAACGGCGAAGCAGTCAGTGGCTCAGATACCGACATCAGTCGCCCTGGCAGTGTCGATCCGTCGAAACAAGATGCTGGCAACCTACGGACAAGCTCGACGAAGAAGCCCGCGGCTTTCAAGTCGGTGTCTGTAACGAAGAGTTTTCTGGCCAAATCTGCGGCATCCACTCCGTCTGCGTCTCCAGGCCTGAAAGCTGCGCCAGCAGTCCAGCCGCCCACCTCGTCCGTATTGACCGCAAAACCCCGTCTCGTAGCCAAATCTGGCACCGCCAACGCCCCACGAAGTCTCGGAAACATGAATGGCGCAGGGTCAGGACCGGACGCAAGCAAAGTGTGGAACAAGAACCAGCCCGTACCCCCAGCACCGCCGAAGCAATATACGGACGAAGAGCTTAAGCAGCAATATGGAATCCATCTTGCGACACGTCTGCCCATGGACGAGGCTGGGAAGGAAGCCAAGTGGGCGGATATTGACGAAGATGACGGCGATTGGGCTCCAGACACTGTGGAATGGATGGACGGAACAAAATCAACGGTCACGACAATGGAGAATCAGCCGCCACCAGTCGAGGAGCCGCCCAAGCCGATCATCCTGGCCAAGCCTGAACCTGCTGTCGACGTGCCCAAGTCTGCAGCCCCTACAGCCCCCAGCGCACCGAAGACAAGCCTGACCGGAGGGCCAAAGACGATTCTGAAGCCTGGGGGACACGTGCAATCGGGTGCCGCGAAGTCGAGCTTGGTACTGAAGGGACAACCCGAGAAGCCCACACTTGTGGCCAAACCCTCATCTGGCACGCCTGCGAAGTCGCCATGGGCCACCTTACCCCCTGTGGAAAAGGTGTCTCCGATCCAGGTCAACCCGCCCGTACAACAGCACCCCACCGAGCGCCGCTACCCCACACAAGACCACCGGGCGTACGAACCCATGGTGCCTCACCATGGCAGGGAAATTGCCCCAGATGATTTCAACCGCACATGGCGTGAGGAGCGAGGCGGACGCGAGCTTTTCAACTCGCAGAACGGTCGCTACGAGCCGGTGAACGATGCGCGCCGTGGGTCTTTCCGCGACTCTGGCTACAGGCAGCAGCAGCATCCATCTTTGTTGCAAAGATCATCACACGAGGGCCCAGCAGAGCCTTCTTCCGCTTTCCAGACGTCAAGGTCTAGTGCCGACATGCCTTCTTGGGGCAGGCGACGAACTTCATCGAACGTCAGCGGTGGCGCTGGACGACGCATGTCGTTCGATCGACGTGGACCCGAGTTCCCTTCTGCAATCGTGGACGAAGAGCAGCAAGTGTTGCCCACGGCCAGCGCAGTACAAGCTGTGTCACCTCAAATCGCCCAAGCGCAGCCAAGCGCATCTGAAGCTGCAGTACCTCCACCTGTGAATGCAGCTCCCCCTGCCGCTCCTATGGAAGACCCAGTTGAAGTTCAGAAACGTCTTATGGCTGACAAGATTGAGCGTGCTCGTCTGAAGAAACAACAGCAATTAGAGGCTGAGAAAAAAGAGGAAGAGGAGAAGAAGGCTCGCATTGCCAAACGTCTTGCCGCTCTCGGTGAAGCGCCTAAGCCCAAGTCGAGCGAAAAGTCGCCATCGCCTGCTGTTGGGCGCTCTCCACAAAAGGTCGACGTCGCCCCTGCACCCGTGCAGTCACCGCCGAAACCGCCTGTTCCTGCGAACGATGGCGAGGTTGCTCAATATGGCATGATGAAGGTCCATCAGCCCCATCCTGTGAAGAAGTCGCCTGCGCTTCAAACAGTGAAGCCAGCCGACTCCCGAACAAACGCGCACGCAGATAATCAGGTGAGGCTACCAGTGTCATTGGATCAGCCACCTGTGCTGCCGTTTGATTCCAGCCGTGACCATGCAAAGAAAGGAGCGGACCACTCGCGACCGCTAGCTGATGGCACAATTCCTCAAGGCCCTAAGCCAACACAACCCGGTTGGCAGCCTGGCTCTGGCTCCCAGACTCGCGGAGGTTGGACTTCACAGGTTTGGGGCTCTGCGCAGACTAGAGATCGTAACCTCGGAAACGGCACCTTCGACTCGGGCTTCAACCGCGGTCAATCTCGCTCCGGACCCCAGCAGCAGCTGCCTACCCAGCCTTCATCTGCGCCAATCGCACCTATCGGAGTGGACCCTGCACCGCCAGCTATTGCTCATATTGTCAAGATGCCGATGTCAACGCAGACAGCGCCAGGCCCCATCGCACCTCCTTCCGAAAACAAGTGGGGCAACTTCGCGGCTCATATTGCTCGCGATGATGCAAACATGGTCGCGAAAGCACGGCAAGATCGCGAGCGCATGGGTGCCGACGCATTCCGACCTGAGATACGCGAGACTTACAAAGACCAGAGGGGCAAGGCTCAAACCATCGTGCACAGCAAGGTTGGTGCGAATACCGTGCTGGAAAGTGCCGTTAATGCTAGGGCCTCTCCTGCTGGCTCTGAGTTGAAGCTACGAGACGAGGCAATGAAGCCCTCGCTTGACGCTTCACCTCAGCAGTCCCTCATCCAAGGCACACCTCTCCAGCAGACTGGTGGTTCACGCTCCTCGCGGTTCTTCCCTCGCCCGATTGAGACGACTTTCCAGACACCGATCACTGCGTCGAACAAGGCAGACTCTCCTCCACCTCCGCCCGAGACCGAGAGCCATCCAGTCTTTGCTGGCAGCACATTTGCTCATCCGCTTGTTAAGCTTCCCAAACCTTCGCCCGTAGTACGTTTGCCCAAGCCGGCACAGGAGTCGATAGACCCTCCGGTCAGCATGCCTGCTCGTGGATACCACGGCCCTGGCGCTCGCCCTCTGGCTATGAACCCCGAGTGGCAAGCACGTTTCAACAAACTCCTTGACAAGCCCGCTGCTCAAGACGCGTCGCCAGCCAGGCCATTTGTTGCAGTGCCAGTTGCGGTACCTGCGAAGTCGAGTGCGCTTGCCGTCGCTGCCTCCAGTAAAGCTTCTCTTGATGTTAGAGCCCCTCCAGGATCCGCCACAGTTTCTTTGCCTACTGCTGCTGCAAACGATAGGAGCTCCGCGAATGATCGCAGCCTTGGCGCCTTCACTCGTGATGGCACTGCTGCGTTGTTCGAGGATCGTGAGTTTGGATCACTCCCTACTGTAAGGTTGCCGAAGGTACCTCATCTCAGCGCGAACGAACCAGCAATCACTCTTCCCAACAAAGACGACATCTACACGCGTCTAATCAGGAAGGAGAATCCGTTCACTACCAAGAGACTGGACGCATTCGACTTCGGTGCGGGCCCTGATATTGAGGTCATTGTCCGCCTGGAGCAAATGAGGGCACCCGTCACCAAGATGATGCCGAAGCCACGTCGCGGTAAGGCTCACGGGCCCTACAGCAAGCCCAAGCGTAATGGCACCCCTACTGGGCCCCAGGTTGGCGGCGCAAAAGACCGCCCTCGTAAGCCATCGCAGCAAGGACAAGGTGAGCGCACAAACAGCTCGCCCAAAGTCAACTTGCCAAGCGCTTGGCCCACTCAAGCCCGTCCTGCTGTCCCACCTAAACGCGAATCGTGGGCACAGCGCGCTGCCGCTGCCCCGGTACACTAAAGCGATTGTCTGCACAAGTCAGAATCCGTAAGGTTCTTATCTTCCGGAGTACTTGGCGGCACTTTGCACCTCGTGGAAGTCGTTTCTTGAATTGAAAATCAACGGAATAATCAGTCGTTATCGGGTTTCCGATACAATGCCCGCCCAACTGTGCAGGCTTGTCAGATTATGATATTACGGCGTGCACTCGGTTGTTTTGGAATACGCTGTTCTCCAAACAGCTTGTCATTTGATTCTTACTTCACTTCACAGCAGTACATACTACGGCTCTTGGACCACAACACTTTGGTGGCACCAAAGTCGCTTCTCTGCGACCTTTCTTTCTGCCTTCATCTCTCATGAACTCGCCTATTCTGGCTACGGCGCAGGACGCGGATGTCATGATTGATGAATGTTACATGCGACATGCAGTGGAATGCGGCTAGACACTTGTACTGCAAATAATACCGATGCAAACTCTTTATTCATGAATGTCTTGTGTCGTGATGTACACGCTATACTTGCCACCACGTCGCCAACTCTCCACCCAAAGCCGATGACAACGTCAAGCAGCCGCTCAAAACTCTTTGAGCGTTCAAACTAATCAAATCCTCGTCTTTCAAAGCGACTTCGCTGGGAGACCTTCCTCGACGATGCACTCCAGATGACAGATCCTGTCCGCTTTGCCAACCAGCCGGCAGAGCGTTTAGCTCATGATGTAATCGTCAGCCCCAAAACACCACACGCCTCACAGAACGCTGCGACCACTCAATTAAAAAAAAGCCATATATAAAGAACACACTTGACATAATCCAATTTACCCATCCCACGAGAAAAACAAAATGCAATCCACATCCCCCCAAACCGCCAGCCCTTTCTCGCGCAGCTCGTCCTCGCAACAACCCAGCATCCTCTTCCCCCTGCACTTCACGCCAGGCAAAACCGACAACTTTGTCTCCAACGAAACAATCGCCTCCTCGCTCTCCGCAGCCGCCATCTGGGCCCTGCTCGCCGACCTCAGCAAATGGACAAGCTACTACAAGAACTGCGCCGCCATCACGCTGCCCGCCGGGGGCCCCGTGCTGCAAAAGGGCGCAGTGTTCGCGTTTTCCACGTTTGGGTTTGCGCCGCTGACGTGCGTGGTTAAGGAGTGTGTGGTGCCGGAAGGGGGCAGGGAGGGGAGGTTGGCGTGGCAGAGTGAGGCGGAGGGGGGGTTGGAGATTTATCATGCGTGGGTTGTGCAGGAGCTGGAGGGGGGCAGGGTGAGGGTGTTGACGCAGGAGAGTCAGATTGGGGCGGTATGTGGTTCTGCTTCTCCCCCGGGGAGGTTTTTTTTTCCTTCTCTCTTTCCCAAACTATATCGCGCGCGCGAGGGTGCTGACGCAAAGACCAGGTCTTTAAGGAGTGGAGCGAGCAGAAACCGAATAAGATGCTCCTGGGTCATCAGGACTGGTTGGATGGCTTGGTGAGTAAAGCCCGTGGTGAGGAGATTGGGGAGACGAATCTAGAGCGGGTGGGGTTTCCTGTCAGGCAGCTTGATGAAGAGGAGGTCAGGAAGGCGGACGTGCAGATTGGTGTTTAGCAGCGATATGGCTAGTAGTGGCGCAGTGGTCCGGCGATGTATGCTGAGCCGTTGCTGTGGCCAGGAAATGCAACGTCGGCTCTGCGTCCGGTCATGTGTTGGTGTGTAGTAGGTACGCAGTTCTCTTTGAAGTCGTGTTCGAGTGATGGGAAGGATTGGTGATTGTCAGGTGACCCGTAGGGTTGGTCGTGGCAGTTATGGTGCCATGGCAATTGCTGATCTGGTATCTGTTGGAAGTACTGTGATGCCGGTACCTGCGCCAGACCCCAGACGGGCATATGTGTGCAGAGAAAGTTAGTATCAGGCCCGGTAGAATAGACAAGATGCTGACTCTCCGGTTGACACTGAAGATCAAATTGCGCATGCTGGTTTCGAAGTTGCTGGGACGCTGGCATCCATTCGAGAGTAGACTGTTCCAGATCGACTGTATGGGACCTTGAAGCATCTGCGTGCGACTGTTTGTGCGTGTCATTGGAAGGCACGACTCGTTCTGATTGAGTGTATATGGGTTGCCCAGTTTGATGCAATACATTGTTATGACCGTATGGTGTTTGCGTGCCCTGCACTGGGACCGCTTTTAGTGTCTGTGGGTTTGGAGACGATTCGTCTGGTGCAAGTGTCATAGCTGACGAAGTGCTCATGAGAGCTGCAAAGTCGAACAGGGAGTCGAGAGCGTTCATCGTTGTAGTCACGTAAAGGGGCATGCAACAAAAAAGATTGGTTTCCAAAGATGCCGAGAAGTGCGAGCCCGAGCACGGTTTGATTTTAAGGCCATCATCGAATCAGTGATACAGTGCTGTAGCGTACATGACGGATGTAACAGAACACCATTGAAGTCTACGCCTACCGCCGACTGCTTAGTCGGGTACATCATGAATGAGCACTGTCTCGAAAAGGGACACCAGCCCTCAATCACCTGCATATGACCTATTGTGAAGCCTTTAGTGCAGACGATCGCGCAGCCTTACCCACTCTAACCACCTAGCGCGTCCAGCTTTTGCCTAAACTCATTCTCGATGAACGCTAGCTGGCTCTTTGTACTACCCATGCTCGCCATCAAGTAGATAACATTACCAAGGATGCGGGAGTGGATCTGGACCTTACCGTGATCGAAGAGAAGGGCGTCGCGAAGTCCTACGGCTGCGGATGAGGTATAGCCTGCAAATGTTACCATCGAATCGGATAAATATTAACAAAGAGCGTTGACCTACCAGCGCCTGACTTGTCCTTCAGTGACACAGCCAGGACAGAACCGAGAGCATTGACATGCTCGACGCGATTATGCTGTGAGAGATCAAGCACGAACTCTTTCGTCCAGAAGCTCCAGAGCCGAGTGTTTCCGTCATTCTTCTGAATCCCCATCGACCAAGGCTGCTCTTTCCTCTCTTGTCGGGTTGGGACAACCTTGGACCGAGCATCTTTCCAATTGTTTCTAAACTGATACCACTTGCTTCCGTAAGAGTAGCTATCCATGATGTTCAGACTCACGTTGGCGACGTGGCACCCGATGGGATGCGCAGTGTAGCTGTGGCCATGTAGGAGAGCCTCGGACTTCTCGTCGCCCCAGAAGGCTTGGAAGATCGAGTCGCTGGCCGCAGTAATCGAAAGTGGTAGAAGACCGCCTGTAAGCAGCTTGGCATGAACGGATATGTCGGGATGTACGTCGAGATACGATGCAGATGAGAATCGCCCGAGACGGTACAGGCCAGTGAAGACTTCGTCGAACATGACAGGTAACCCAGTCCATGAGTTCTCGCCCTCAATCCCTTGGGGCGCAGATCCGGACGGATCGAAATCAAAACGACGCACAACGCGTGCAAGGCTCTTCTGGAACAAGGGATCCACGAAGATCATTCCACCAGCGCCGAGAATGACTGGCTCCATCACAAGCGCACCAAACTTTCTGCCCTCCTTCTTCACGAGTCTGTCCAGGGTCTTCTCGATGTATGCTTCGTAACGCGGTGAATGTCCTCTGGCGTTCAAGTCGAAGATATCGTCCTGTTCAGCGAACTGCTGAGCAGGTCCAAACTCTTCTTCCATCCCTGCAGGCGGCTCAACGACCCATTGGCCATCCTTCAGCTTAAAAGTTGGATAATCGAACCAGTAGCCACGGCCTCGATACCAGTCGACTTTCTCGTTGAAGACGCACGGTTCAGATGCATCCATCGCGCCAATAGTGTCACCGTGGTAGCTGCCCTTCAGGCCCAGAACCCCAATGGCCTCCTTGGAGCCATCCCAGCCGTAGTGCTTGCAGGCTGCACGTACACCCATCTTGATACCGACTTCAGTTGCCGTGCTCCCGTCATCGGTGTAGAAAACTTTTTTCAGACGAGGATTATCCAGTCCCTTCAGCAGATGCTCAGCAAGCTTAAGCGCAGGCTCATGTGTTGCCCCCGCAAACATGATATGTCCGTAACGGCCTGCTGCATATGCTGCCTGAAGGGCGAGCTGAGGATTACCGTGTCCCAGACCTGTGTGAACTGTTAGAAGAAGTCATGGCCGAATTGTTCTCTTTGTATTACCTTGTGTCCACCAACTTGCAGATCCATCAAACGCGGGATACAACATGTTGAGGGAGTCATCGAGCTCACCATTCTCCTCTGATCTGGAAGTTCGTTTGACTTGGAAATAGTCGCCGTGTGCTGAATCGAAGACAAGGACATCATCGGCCTTCTCGACGTGTTTATGTTGTGTGAATGGATGCCAGATCGTCTCGAACGTCCGCGACGCCATGCTGTCTATGTTCTCGATCCGCTTGCGGTGTTGATCGATCACACGGCCCAGAACAAGCTCCATACCTTTGTCCCTGCTAACTTGGGTGTAGTACTGCTTCATTAGAGCTTGCTCCTCGCCCTTATCCTTGCTCTCAAGGTCTTCAGGAATCCAAGGTATGCTGTAAACGGGAATTGCCAACTTGTCTTTGAAGTATTTTGCCAAGTACTCTCCATTCTGGTACTGGCTCTGATCATCAAAACAGATTACAGCATCGATGTCGTAGCCTCTCGAGATGAGCGACTCGGCAGCTGAGATGGTTGATCCTATACCGCCCAGCTTGTGATCACCGACAAGAATTACAGGCAGTCGTAGTGATCGGTAGATATCCGCTTGCGGTGTTCCCGACGGCCCTGGACTTAGGACTCCACCGGCAGTTTCGACAATGGCGAAGCCCCAGTCATCCGATTTGTGGTGAATTGCATATGCACTGTCCCGAAGCTGCTGATGGACACGGTGGTTGATGAAACTATCATTGGGCTGGCATCGTTAGACGGTCACGTAAAGCGTGTCAGGCGATGTCTCTTACAATTTCTTTGGAGTCTTGAGCTGCTATGTGAGGACTGACGGCCTTCTTGTATTGGAACAGCGTCGACACACTATGACCCGTGTACTTCTTCACGTAGCTGGTCGAGGTCAGATGAACGGGTACAACACTAGGTATTTTCCGTGAGCTGACCTGTCATCTCGATCGCCTGAAGGCCCTGTCGAGACAGGTTTTATGTACTGAACCTGGAATTTCTTCCCCTTCGATCCATACTTGATGCGCAAGCCAAGGAGAGTAGAGAACACGGTCTTCCCAACATCAGTGTTAGCACCGTAGATCTGCAGCGCAATGTATTTCTTCCATAACCCTGCGGGTACTCTCGACATTCTCGTGACGCGAGAATAAAGCACGGTGCGATCGATGCAGGACCACGATGGTTGTTGATCAAGGTACCGAGGGTGCGACGCTGATTTGGGATTCGTAGGAATGTCTAGAGCGGAACAGGACAAGCCCCGCTTCGATCCCGTTCCTGCATAGGACCTGCATACAAATCGCGACTCAACCGATTTCGGACAGTAGCGGTTACTCGAGGCCTTGGAGAGGGAGAATTGACTCAACGAATGTGTCACATTCCCCGCTTTACGTCTGACAATTGCCTCTTAGGATTGTGGGTCAAGCAGTGCTCTTGCTCTCATTGCGGAGCAAGCCCCGCTAGCCGCTTAGTAGGAATCAACATCTGGACACAGCCGTGGGTTCTTGACCTCGGTGATCACGACGGAGAAAGAGATGGACGATACAGGCGAGCGAGGGCCACTCAATGTCAGATTGCAGTACTTGCTTGACAGACGGCGGAAGAATTCGACGCTCCGCACCTTGACTCTCCCCAAGTCTGACCAGATCGACTTCTCAAGCAATGATTTCCTCTCCCTGTCCACGAATACTCGACTAAAGGATGCCTTCGTTGCCGAGATCAACAAAGCGCAATTACCGCTCGGCAGTGGTGGATCTCGACTTCTGGACGGCAATTCAGCCTATGCCGAAGCATTAGAACACGACATTGCGGAGTTTCATGGTGCTGAAGCGGGACTACTCTGGAACAGCGGCTTCGATGCGAATGCTGGCTTCTTCTCGTGTGTACCGCAGCCGGGAGATGTGATAGTCTTCGACGAATTGGTACATGCGAGTGTGCACGATGGAATGCGGCTTTCCAGAGCCGCACAAACGGTGCCATTTGTACACAATTCGGTAGCAGATCTTCGAAGAGTGCTGCAGGAGGTTGCTCAACTGCCGAAAGCGTGCAATATATTTGTTGCTGTGGAGTCAATTTACAGTATGGATGGAGACGTTGCACCCTTGCAGCAGATCGTCGAGACCGTGGCTGAGATCTTGGGGGAGGGAAGAGGATACGTCGTGGTCGACGAAGCACATTCGACCGGTGTGCTCGGTTTCGAGGGAAGAGGTCTTGTGTGCGAACTCGGCCTCGAGAAAAGGATCTTTGCACGGTTGCATACGTTTGGGAAAGCATTGGCTGCTAATGGAGGTATGTTCTGGAGTCGTACTTTTGGTGAAGACATTCAAGCTGATGATATTCCAGCCATTCTCCTTGGCTCCCACACCCTCCGTCATTATCTGGTCAACTACGCTCGTCCCCTAATCTACACAACGTTCTTGTCCTATCCATCCCTGGCGCTCATACGATCTTCCTACGAAATGCTCTGGTCTGGAGTCACTGCACCTCTGCAGTCACATCTACATCAATTGACGGAGTTTCTCTTCAAGGCTATGCAACAACTACAGATCAACTCCGCGGCAACAAGAAGTCTATTACGCATACCGAGTGCTTGTCCACAATCACCAATCTTTGCAGTGCAGCTGCAGCGTCCACGAGATCTAGCCAGATATCTTCAGGAGAGTGGCATGATGGTCAGAGCCGTGGTGTCACCAACAGTACCGCTCGGTACAGAAAGAGTCAGAGTTTGCCTGCATGCTGGTAACACAGTAGAACAGGTCAGGAACCTAGTCGAAGCATTACAAAGATGGTGTGAAACTTGTTCGAATGGAACAGGCGGGGAAGAGCGAGCAGTAGAAAAACAAAGAGCTCGTCTGTAGTATATATCATATCTTTCAACTTTATGAGCTTCAAAACTAGAGATGTAATTTTATGCAGTGATTGAAGCCTGCTCTACCTCCTTGACTGCCTCGACAACAACATTCTCGGCCTTGCGCACCTCTCCGATAGTCTCCTCCATCGCCATTGGCCTCAAGCCCCAACGCGCGAACATGGCTTTATCCTCCTCCCAGCCGTTGCAAGCAGTGGTAAGCATCTTCTCGCCAGTAAAGACAGCATTGGCACCAGCCTGGAAGCACATGATCTGCTTCTCCTCGCGCATGGTGTGGCGACCAGCCGCAAGACGAATGATTGTCTTTGGCATGACCAGGCGTGCAGTGGCAATAGTACGGAGAATTGCATCGAAAGAAACTGACTGAGTCTCACCCAGAGGTGTGCCCTTGATCGGAACCAGCGCGTTGACAGGGAAAGACTCAGGATGCGCAGGTAGTGTGGAGACAGTGTAGATCAGGCCAACGTGGTCCTTAGCCTTCTCACCAAGGCCGAGAATACCGCCTGTGCAGACGTGGATTCCAGCTTCTTGGACGTTTTGAATGGTCTTAAGGCGCTCGTCGTATGTTCGTGTAGTGATGACGCTAGGATAGTGCTCACGACTAGTGTCGACGTTGTGGTTGTAGGCAGTCAAGCCAGCCTCTTTCAGCTCTTTCGCTTGCTCAGCGTCGACCATGCCGAGCGTCACGCAGGCCTCCATACCCAACTCTCTGACACCCGTGATCATAGCCTTGATGTTCTTCAAGTTGGTCTTGCGTCCCCTCATGTCACGCCATGCAGCACCCATACAGAACCTAGAGCTACCATTCTCTTTGGCGACACGAGCAGCCTCAAGAACAGAGTCAACAGATGAGAGCTTTGTAGCCTTCAAGCCTGTGTCGTATCTGCTGGACTGGGCGCAGTAAGAGCAGTCTTCACTACAGCCACCAGTCTTGATGTTCATCAGGGTGCACATCTGAATCGCAGCTGGGTCATGGAAGCGCTGGTGTACTGAGGCCTGGGAAGCCGAGAATCAGAACGGTCTTTAACGCATACTATTTAATACTTACCGCTGCATAGGTCAATCTAATCAGTGGAGTATTGTAGATTTCTGCGATTTCCTCTCGTGTCCAGTTCGTCCGAGGCCCAGTGGCATTCACAGCATCTTCGTAAACCGACGATTTCCGGGTTGCCGGAGGGGTAACTTGTTGGGTTTTGGGGTCAATGGGAGTGTCCAGCACGGTGCTGAATGGACGAATGAATTGTGTTGTACGAGCAGAGTTCAGAACAAAGCCAATTGGCCTTACAAGTGTTCTCTGTGCCATTATGAAGCTCCAAAGCGTTTGTGAAAGGTACTTGCGGGACAGTCAACAGATGCCCCTCGGTCGACTGGTCGCACGATGAACAAGGATCCGCGGAGCTTAATCAGCGCGCGTCTCATTGGTGGGTAGTTTGAGGCTATGGGGCATCCCCTCGTTGACTAGGCCAGACTGTTCACTAGGCCAGACCGCGTCGTCCGCAAGACTAACTACATCCAACCAACAATTCACGCAAGCAATGTGCGCAACGCGACGCGACCTCACATGTGTCGCTTCGAGCTATTAAGTTTGCTCATCGTCTTCGTCCAGCGTCTCACAGTGCGGAGCCGCCGCAAACAGGCTCCGACAACGGCGATCCCGCCGCTGCCATGCTCCACGAAATCCTCCTCTCGCTCTCAGGACACCCATCCGCACTCCTCGATGCCCAACAAGGTTCCACACACGTGACTTCGACTGCGAGCCGCTTGTTGTCACCACCAGAGACGGAACTACTGGCCTCAATAGGTCATCTGTCCCGATTGCATCGAAGAACGCGTGATCATGTTGCGAAAGTCGCAGGCTCGCATCCATCAACTGTTTGCCGAGCAGTAGCTACCGCAATAACGTCTTACCACTTGGACAATTTCCAGCAAAAAGTACTGGAGATAGAAGGCCAGATATTGACGCAAGATGCATCGACTGTTGGTGCTTACAACATCGTGCCGCTGGCCGGTATTGTAGGCGAGTTCTCCAGTTGGGTTCGGTTAATAGAATGGCTATGGGCCATCAGTAATTTCATGTTACCTTCGGAGCTGCCATCAAAGAGTGAGAGGATCATCGACAAGACAGCTTCTGGATCTGAAGTCATCGACAAGCTGCGAGTAGAAGCCCAAACAGGATATCCAGACATCGAAGAAGCTGCTCAGCACTTGGGCAAGGTTGCTGAGACAGCATGGCTCCGCCAGTTGTCGACATGGCTTCTCTATGGACGCTTGCCATCTTTTGGAGCATCTGACTTCTTCATCGCCCAAGAAGACGAAGAGCTAAAGGGGCTTTCCTTCGTAGCCAGGAACAGGCTGTTACCCAAATTCGTGTCTCGCCAAACGGCGCTGTCCATCATGTTTGTGGGCAAGTCACTCAATCAGATACGATCACTACCATCTGCATCGAAGGCCAAAGCTACAACAACGTCTGTATCGGAGCTCGAAATCCTGCCAGTCCATGTACAGCACCTTTCTCAAGTAACTACACCTATCTCTTCTGCAAAGCTATCCGAGGTTGTAGCGAACATACGAACATCGCTTTCGCGCAATCTGCTCCAGCACCTGTTGCCTCGGGAGAAGATTGTTGAGACTCTCAACGTATTGCATCAGTTCTTTTTGCTTGGTCGAGGAGAGTTCGCGATGGTGCTGATAGCAGAGGCTGATGAAAAGCTATCGTCTCGACATCGTGGCCCGCAATCGACGAAACCTGGCCAATCTATCAAAGGTTTGCTCTTGAAGGAAGCGGAGATCAACCAAACGTTGGCACGATCACTCTCAGTATTGTCAACTCTGGGAGGTGAAGACGATCACATCGATGATATTCTCGATGCCGCATCAGACATCCTGCATCTTGACGTGCACAGTACATCGGGTCATCGCCCTGGCACACCCGGCCGTGCGAAAGACACGGAATCTGCATTGCCTCAAATCTCTAACATGTCATTTGACGAGCTATTGCTTTCGATGCCCGTTTCCCTCAGTATGGACATACTGTCACCCCTCGATCTCTTCATCACCAAGGCTGATGTGGACGTCTATTCCTCGATCAGTGACTACCTCCTGGCAGTCAGACGCGCACATCTGCATCTGGCGCAACTGTGGCGGCACAGCACGATCCGACGAGATCATCCAGCTCCACCGGGCTATCACTTCAGTAACTCCTCGCATGGAAAATCGATCCTGAAGCGTCGGCGCCAGCGAGCGAATCAGCGGGCCAGAAATATGCGAAACATCTGGGCGACATGCCGAGCCGCAATCTTCTTCTTGGCGGAGAGCGAGGCTTACTTTCAAGGAGAGGTTGTGCAAGAATCCTTCAAAGCCTTTTTGAACTGGGTTCAGGGGCCAAAAAAGCACCAGATCAGTGAAACGCGGCCAACAACCCCAGACAGACCTCCTACCCGAGGCACAGAAGCTGCTGCAGCCGACGATGAAGTGCAGCAGCAACACGACCCGGAGGCCCTTGCATTTGCACATCGAAATTTCCTTGCTTCTATCGCCTACTCACTTCTGATCACGGATGGTGCTTTCACCAAGCTGCTTCGTACCTTTTGCACTCACGTAGATGATCTCGTCGGTCACATAACGCGCCTTCAATCTATTCAGCGGAATCTTGATCTTGAGGAGGATGATGGCGTAGAAGATTATGCACAAAACTACAAGAAAGAGGAGGTAGACGTCAGTTTGGAGATGGATCGCGCAAGGAGAAGGCTTGACAGTGACCTCAAGGGTTTAGTTGAGCGCCTGAGAGAGATTGATGGCGAACGGATCGGCGCCAGTGGCCCGCGACCCGCAAATGCTTTAGACCACGATGAAGGCAAATTTGAACCACTGAGAGTCGGTGGCATCGATCGGTTGCTTATGAAATTGGACTGGGGCGTTGAAGACGCCGAGGAAGAGCACGAGGACCTGTTATAGTCACGTCGAAGCGCGAATATATCCCAGCGACCTCTGAGGCAGATTTCAGAAGCGCTTGTATTCGTTGCTGTTAACGATATTACAAAGCACCACTGGATCAACCGCCGCTTGAGTCTCCGACCGCATCACCAGCATTGCCGAGGCCATTCCCTAGGGCTTTGGCATCCATATCCTGCTTATCATATCGTATCCAATTCAGCCCTAACGCGAGCAAGATATCCATTCCCGGTGCAACGAACACCAAATTCTCCCTTCGCCATTTCAAGATGCTGGGCTTCGTTGTGCTCATAGCAAGGCAATCATTGACCAGAAGGCCAAGACCTCCGCTTGGTGACTTGTTTTCAACTTCAACCGCTGGCATGTACGGTCCTGAGGGTTCGAGTGTCAGATCTATTGCGTTTAGAAGTCATTCAACAGCATTGATAAGATGCTACGACTCACCGTATTTCGTTTGTAGCAGCCCTGACTTCAGACTAAGGTTCCAAAGCTTCCTCCCATCGGGTGTACAGCCATGGTATTCTGGACTCTTCCCGCTCCACTTGTGCACTTGTATCACTATCCGCATTGCCTCTTGACCGTTCGGCATGCGGAAAACAATTGTCCTCTTTTCTTCTTCATCGATACGCATAAGAGGCACCCCTGGGCTACCAGCTGGAGATGCGAACGAAACTTGGTAATGTGACGTGGTAGAAGAGCCACTGTCGGCTTTCATGAAGAGCGTTTCAGGACGCTGGGCAGTGTATCCAGGGAAGAGCACAAGCCCTGGCTGGGGAAGTGGTGCAAGCATGGCACTGGATGGGGTTTGTAAGGAAGAGTTGAGAGATGCGAGCCCTGTGTCGTAGAAAAAGTACAGACAGCACCACATATAACTACTTATCTATTGTTCTGCTAGCAACGCTCTTCACGCCTCATTCGTCATACTTTTCTCCTTCTGCAAGCCGCGACGAAATACCTAGGTATGTGACAAAGCATGGCCAACCATAGGTGTTTCTGCATCGAGCAAGTAAGCACTTCTGTATGCTGACATGAGTACAGTCGTGGTATCTTCAGAAAGCCATCATGCCCTATTCCCAAATGGGAAACCTGAATGGCCAAGGCACGACGGCGGGAGCACAGCCAATTTTCATTCGATGTTGGTCCCCGAGGCTGACCCCGCATTTGGCTACTGTAACCGCAGTCAGGTCAGCAACACCTTCGAAATGTCTAGAGTTAAAGTTGTGATTACGCGGAACCTGATCGACAGGGCCCAAATCTTGTTGGATGCGCGAGCAGACGAACTTGAGATTGTTCAGTGGCGAAGCGACCAGGTACAAAATTCCCAGCATGGATGGAAGACCACCCTCGCTCACTCACTCTTGCAGCCTTGCGACCGGTCCTGGCTTCTAGAGAACGTAAAGGACGCCTCTGGGCTCCTGATCATGGTTTCTGATAAGGTCGACATAGAGCTTCTGGATGCAGCCGGCAGTCAATTGAAGGCAATCGCTACGTTCACTGCCGGGACTGATCATATTGACCTTGAAACCCTCAAGAAGCGCAACATCCGCCTCGGCTATATCACAGACTGTCTTTCCGATGCAGTAGCAGATCTCGCAGTCATGCTTGTGCTGATGGCACAAAGAAGAGGTGGTGAAGCAATGACTAAAGTGTGCAAGGGCGAGTGGCCACAGATGCCCTGGCATCCTCTTCTCATGACCGGCCCTCAAATTCGTGGGGCGACCGTAGGCTTTCTGGGCTTCGGGCGCATTGCTCAGGCTACCTTGAAAAGACTCGTTGCGTTCGGTATTAAGAGGGCTGTTTATGTTACCTCGAGGCCGGGCCAGCCGGTCTGGGATGACTTTTACGGCCTTCTTCTGCAGTCTCAGACAGGCCTTAGCATTCCGATAGAGGTTGCACGCGATGCAGATCAGCTTGCAGAGGAGAGCGATGTTGTGATTGTAGGATGTGCATTGACGCCGGCTACGAAGCATCTCATCAACGCCGACTTCTTCGACAAGATGCGCAAGACTGCGGTCATTGTAAATATTGCGCGAGGCCCAGTAATAGATACAAAGGCGTTGGTGGAGGCGCTCGATCAGGGGAAGATCTTTGGCGCAGGCCTCGACGTTATCGAAGACGAGCCGAACATACAAGCTGAACACCCCATACTGAGGCAGCCACGATGCGTTGTGCTGCCGCACATTGGGTCCGCCACAACGGAGACGCGGGCACAGATGGCTACTGAATCAGTGCAGAATCTTCTTGCTGGATTGAACGAGCAGGTCATGGTGAATGAATGGATACTATAGCGTGCCTTTCGTACTATGAAAGAGATGAGACAAGAGCGATCTTCTTTGATCCCGCAATTGCCTTTGCTATGGCTTGTATTCGAGGCTTGGTTCAAGCCATTTTTACCACTTGACAGTAAATTCATTGCGAATCAATCCTTCGGCAGCAGATCTGTCCTTCCCTTGAATTGACACTGCTCAAGCCGTTCCTCATCAATAAGGAAGCTCTTTGGAAACCACTCCAACCCTTCGAGGTTGACTGGCCCATCATGCAGCCAGCCTGGCTTCTCGTTCTCGATCATCTTGACCAGAGCCTCGGCTGACTTCAGACACAAAACCATACCATGCCCGTTGAAACCAGCTGATATCCACAAATTTCTTGTGGGGACGTTCTCCTCGGGCCCGTCATAGTCTGGAAGATTCCGATGATCCATCTTTCCTGGCACCTTCCCCACGAATGGTCTCCCATCAGCCGTGGCGCCCATTATCCCGGTCCACTCTTGCACGACCCGATTCAAAGCCTCGTCGTCGTCGGTCTCACCCCAATTTGACTTGCCAAAGTAGCCAGACAGACTGCCCTGCAGATAGTTGGAGATATCTGGATTGAGCGATGTGTCGTCAACGGTGCCGAATTCCGCTGCCCCAGCATCTGGCAGACGACCAAGACCGCCACCAACGATGATGTGCTGGCCGCCGCTGGCAAGAGGTCTTGGGATCATGTACTCGTAACCGTTCTTGTAGATGAAAGAAAATGTAGTCGGCAGCGGAGCTGGTAGTGACGTCTTCGTACCGGGCTTCTGAGCCGTAATCTGCCCTCGCATTGGGACTATTTTGCCTTGGAGTGAATGTTCAAGGAAAGCCGTGTAACCGTTCGTAGCCAGGATTACTGCTCGGGTCGAGAAAAACTTATCTCTCGTGACGACTTCCCACAAGAGGTCAGACTCGTCTCTGTATAGCCGAAGCTTCGAAACCGGTGTGTTGGTGCAGATCTGTAGGCCCGATTTGACGCACTCCGCGAGTACTCCAGTACTGAAGCGGTATGCATGCACTCTGCCAGCCATATACTCAAAGGCACCAGCTACTTCTTCCACACCTTCAACAGTAGGATTCTGGTTCTGAGCACTAACCCGGAAATACTGGCTTACAGTCCCGACGTTCTTACGGACATTGTACCAAGCCATCTTCCCTGACTCCGTCTCTTCTTCCTTTACGCTCGCACGCAACGTCTGAATTGCCAGCTCCCCAAGCTCAAAAGTGGGCTTGTCATAGATGATATCGACAGTCTTGCAAAGCTTGTGCTCGCACTCAATCCCGAGCTCCTCCGCCAGTCGATGTGTTTCGATGATGTTTTCGTACTCCATCCGCGCAATTTTCAGCGCCTCCTCTGTCCCAAGCTCTTCAGAATGCTGTAGAAATGATCGATAGCTTGCTGCTTTTGTGTGGCCCCCATTACGACCTGTCGCCCCGCTACAGATTTCGCGTGCTTCTAGCATTATGATGCGATGGTTGGGGTACTTCTTAAGCAGATTATAGGCGATCATGGTACCCGAGATACCTGACCCAATAATCACGAAGTCATAGGGCTCATGAGAGCTGTCTTCACCATGGTCGATGCTTGCAAGGACAAATTTAGGGTTGTGCCAGTAAGATGGTATCGGGTCATCTACTGGAGGACCCACTGGTATACGCGCACGATCCTCCATGTTTGCTGTAATAATGAGATGAAAATGCTGAAGTGTTTAGAGGAAGAGGATCTCAGTTCAGATTAATGCTGTCTTCATTGATAAGTAAGGTGGGGGAGATGATCATTCCCGCCTACACCTTCCTATTGCAGTTTTAGTGTATGTACAGTTTGTAGCTCCTCTCATATCGCTGAGAAAGTGCGCTCCAGAGCTCGCAGGCTCTGAAAATTATTTATAGTATGCAAGAACAGTGCCATTGGCCTTAAGACCGTGTGAGTGTGCTGTATGCGCCCTGGTGTCCATAAGGGATGACGTGCTTAGAAGAACGAACCCTCAACTAAGAAGCCGACGGTCAAACGCACATGCTGGTACAAGTGGTCGAAGTCCATTGTCGAGAGGGCGTCGTTAGCAGTGTGGAGGTAAGGCGTCGCGTCCACCATGTTCTCATCACAGACGTATGCGGCGGGGTAGCCAGCGTCGTATGCAGCACCACTGTGACGGTCAGTACATAAACAGTGAATGGATGACTCGAGACTTACTGGTCACTGCACGCATAACCGCATCGGTCAGTGATCACCGGAATTGTAGTGTATACCGGGACTAGCTTGATAATGAAGTTGCTCAACGGTGTGCTCACGTAGTCTGTGTAGACCGCAATGTTGTGGTTGGGAGAGTACGCAGTCATGTCTTGGTTCATGACAGCAAGGACCTTCACACCGCGCTTGACATAATCTTGCATAACGGCGCGAGCACCGAGAAGACCACCTTCCTCGCCAGAGTAAAAATGGAATTCGAGAGTATTCTTCGGGGCATACTTGGCTGCTGCAAGGACGCGGAGGGACTCAAGAATGGTGACCACAGCCTTTGAAAATCAGTTCGATGTCCTCAAAAGATGTTGTTGTACTTACAGAGGCGTTGTCATCAGCACCAGGGGCACGACCTGTGGTAGGATTGGCTTGGTTGATTGAATCAAAGTGGCCAGACACAACAACCACGTTAGCAGAGGTGCCTGGAATGGTGGCAATCACCGAAGGCTGGTTGTAGCTGTGGGTGAACTGCTTCACAGTAATTTTCGTATTGGACGCAGCAACCTCTTTGACAAGGTTGAAGACCGTAGTTGCCGATGTGGCAGCGTATGATCCCCTGTAGTATCGGTTGTGAATGTTGGTCAACGTTGTAGCCCAGGTCTTAGGATTGGTCTTGCTGATTTGGGCGATCAACGGGTTGGCCACGGTTTGGCGGGAAGCACCTGAAGGGAATGTCGCAGATTGACGCTTGTCGATTTTGAATCCGTTGGCGACAGCTACTCGGTGTTCCTCAAGCTCCTGCTCTGCTGTTAATTTTACGCAACTTATTGCATGGGTATCAAGTAGTTGTCACGGACCTGAGTCTCTGTGATATCCATGAAATGGGCGCATGATGGCGTGGAAATGAACAGATCCAGCTTCTCTTGTTCCGTATACCATGTACCGTTGTCGACATCGGATGTCTTGATCAACCGCAACTCCTCTCCTGCTGCGTTCAGCTTCGGTGTGTAAGCAGTTGCTGAAGCAATAGCCCCGATGGCTACGCTTGCGAGGATCGTCTTGCAAAGCATCCTGACTGTATTTGATTTCGAGAAGGAACCAGATGTCTTTCGTGAGAAGATGAAACTTTTTTCGTACTAAAGGCGAATGTCTTGTTTATAGTCACGGTGCTATCGGCGATACCCACCTGCCAGCACCTCGTAGCCTTGGTTTGCTCTGCGTATAGCAACATCACCTTCTGAGATGGGCAATGGCCGTTGAAGGTTTCCAGGATTAAAATGGCTGGCTTGGCTGAGCTTCTTCAGGTACAAACAAGAGCAAGCAAGCACTGCCGACCGGCACTCGTCAGCGAATTATAAGTATGTACAGATGCGTTACACGAAGGTTTTCGCCGAAGTCGATCATGCTAAGACTTGCGATAAGACTTGTGTCTTGGCTCCTGCCCTTTTCGATGCTACTTCCGCCCACACCGTTGTTTTGGAGGTCAAGTCGATGAAGTGTAACGTGAAAAGGTGGGCCGTCAGGGACCAAAATGAGTGGTGAGGGCAGGCGGTTTTGCGAGTCTGCGAGTGATTGCGTGTATGGCGGCTGATGACGTCAGCGCTCTAGTTCTGGCGCGTTCATTCTCAAGAGATTCTCTTCGCGACTTCACAACGTCGGGACTGGCACCTACATCTCCTTAGACTGACTTAGCTAGATAGTCCAACAAGCCTCGACCGCGTTGAACAGACTGCATGAGGGATCGTAGCTTTGCCTTGATTGGCGAATGATGGGCGCCGGTCTGTGCCATGCGCAATCAACTAGCACTTACGTTTCACTTTGAAATCGTTGTTTTTCACAAGAATGATCGAGCATGGATTGAAACATGACTACAAAGCCGACTCGCTACTGTAATTTCGTCAGCAGAAGCAAGCTCTTTTAAAGTCTTCGACCGTACGGGAGCAATACAAGATCTTCCATGGCCACCACGCGCAGGGTAACGCGTAAAGCGAAAAAAGTTTGGCGAACCAACAATCTATATCAGTGAAGAAAAAAGAAAAGATTATAGAAAAAGCGGGGCTGAATGATGGCTGACGAGAAGGACAGAATTCGATATCGGGTCCTACGGTCGACAACGTTGACGCACATGTACCACCAATTACCAACACAGTAGAACGTATCACTCATACAAGTGCATCTAGGTAAGAAGCTACGGCATGACCCATTATGAAAATGAACCAGTACGTGTTTACGATATGCAGACAACGTATGCAATGAAGAAGATGCGTCTATTGCTCATAATACTCTATTTACGCCACGGGCTGTACATGTCGGGCTTTTAATCAGCCTCTACCATCCTTTATTCCGCCTCCCAACAAGGGCCGCCTCATCGTCACTGTAATCGCTCTGGTCTCTCTTCGGCGTGCTTAATCCTCCCTTCAAACTCTCACTGCCTTCTGTGACGCTCTCCAGACTGCCCGTCCGCACCACTCTCCTCTCATCCACGTTAATGCCGCTTTTCTTCGAGTCGTAGTTCCCTGTAATCTCGTTGTTTCTCCCGTTGCGCTCGTAGAATGGATTTGGCTCGCTGCTGATGACAACTTGTTGGGTTTTCTTGATTTCGTTTCCGGTCGGTGCGAAGCTGACCACGCGGTCTTCCTCGACCAGATGCGAGACGTCGCCTTTGTAGGAGAAGACGCTGGCGAGCTCGTGATTCGATTCGCGACGGGACTGTCTCCTGATGCCGGTGTTGCCAGACTTTGCACCAGACGTTGAGAGGTCATCTGATCTGAAGTCGTTGGCAAGGGAGGCTTGTCCAGTCTTGCGGGATGCGGAGATGGCGATGCGCTTGATAAGATTGGCCATGGTCATTTCGATGTTCAGCTTCACGAGGTATGCGAGAGGGTGGAACTGAATGTAGCTGTCAAATATTAGTGGGGTGGGATACATGCGATTGTGGTAATAAGAACTTACACGAAAGAGTTGGGTATCGACATGGCTGCGATGATCATAACATCCATAAGAAGGGAGATGATGACGATACGCTGATTGAAGCGAACAAGGCGGTTGTACTTTGTAAGGCCGTTGCTGATAAGGTTTGCCTTGACGGTCTTAAGAAAGTACCAGTTGAGCGCGGCGTCGACGAGGAGGTACAGAAACTTTTCAATCCGGTCCCAGTATTCGTTGATGATGTGGAACGTATGACTGATTT
Source organism: Stagonosporopsis chrysanthemi (assembly GCA_022560025.1). Taxonomy (NCBI): domain Eukaryota; kingdom Fungi; phylum Ascomycota; class Dothideomycetes; order Pleosporales; family Didymellaceae; genus Stagonosporopsis; species Stagonosporopsis chrysanthemi. Next base: position 638,845 of record JAFISE010000001.1, read on the forward strand.
GAAGACGTGCTGGAATCCAGATGTTGAAAACACTAATGTTGATCACGGTGACGAACACGGCAGTCGCAATCATGATGTGTCTTGAGTGTCTGCGGTCGGGTACAATTACACGGATTCGGTTGATGATGATCTGGAGCAGCAGCTGAACCTGGATGCACCACCAGAAGAGGATGGTGAAGTAGAACGCAAAGCCTGACATTTGTCAATGAATGTCCTGAACAGCAAACGCAGCTGTTGCTTACTCGGTTTGATATACTTCAGCAAATGCAGGAAGCATTCAAGACCCATTATGAACGAGATGACCAATTCCAGCCAGATCATCCAGACGTACACACTCCTCAACGGGGAGCGTGATACCTTCGATTGCCCCCAGGCGAGCCATGTCGCGATAATTACGTTGACCAAGGTCAGTCCCCAGACTACGGATGCGATGATGATATCAGCTGTTGTAATAGGTTCGTTCTCGTAGGTAGGCGAGATCAGAGGCCCCCAAGGCTTGAAGGATGGGTCGTCGTGAAACTCATCATTCATGGCTTGTGGCAACGAGATCGACTCGATGCGGGTCTGGATAAGGTTGTTACTGAACAAAAGAAATCATGAACCGATACGTCTGCAGGACAACAGCAACGACATCCATTCTTTTGTTGTCTGGGGCCCAGAAAGTAGAAACCCCAGTGAAGCTTCAGGAGAGGAGGCGCACAGTCTGACAGGACCCCGAGTCAGAATAAGGTTCGTAGAATTGCTACAATCGGTCCTGCAGGGCAAGGTAGAGCGATCATTTGCTAGCTGTCGCACATCCTGCTGCGTTCTGGACGGGCTAGCACATCTGCCCGACTCGTTTGACATGCTCTCCCTGGAAGACGCTCGAGACTAGTGTCTACCAAGGTTAGAAGATCTTGCTGACCTGCAGATGAAACGGAAGGGACCCTCATGGGACGTTGATCGGATCCGCGTCTCCGCTCGCCCTGCCATGCGCACGACGCATGTGTTATTCACTTTACGCCACTTGCTGTGCCTGCTGCCTGTATTTCCCAAGTTGCTGGTATGTGGCAAGGCTGCATACATACATGTGTTAGAGAGCCACGACCTTTGCCGTCTGCTTCTACCGCGGCACCATCTCCCCGAGCCTGAGTGAGGCTCGAAACGCATCGCAGCAGAAAGGTGGTGCGGGGGGGCCGCAGAGCCGCAACTGAATAACCTTGCAAATGTGATTTCATTATCCTTGAGCCCCTCGTAACTCCCCTCAACAGCAATACCAAAGAAGATTCGGTACTTGGACCTTAGTCATATGTTTCCCGCCGTTCGCAGGTTTGGCGAGTCCTCCGTATGATGTGATTTGCTCAACATCAATCGGACTGACTGGCCGGCACTGGCCTTGAGTCTGGGAAGCGAGGCGGCCCGAAAGGCAATATTCCATTGGAATCCCAAGACGCCCAAACTTGACAGCAATGTGAATGATGCAGCCACTGCAGCGTTCGACCAGGCACTCGCAGATCTTCAAGGGTGCCGAAGTACCGCAACGAACGTGCGTTCAGAAGTGATCAGCTTGTACATAACAACATCAATGGCACCCCATCAACCTTGTAGACTCTCCACACTTGCCAAGTGCTCGGTTTCGTGGGTTGGCAGTCTGGCAAATGCCGGGTCTAGATAACAACGAAAACGCCTCACGCCTCCGGTGCAAGCAGCAAAAGCGCCAGCCACGTGTCTGGTGCCTGAGCTCTAACGGCATCGAGATCGATGATGAATGTGAAGGCATGGTGCTGGCTGCGGCACAAATCTTGCAACGGCAGAGCCTCGGGCTGAGCGCCTGTGCCCCAGCTGGGCTTGGGTCGCAGGGAACCACGTCGTTGATGAAACATGTTACAATCCGCCGAGACTGAAAACTAGCTTGTTCAAAGTAGCAGATAGCATGAACATGACGAAGACATTGATCCTCTGGCACGTCGACGAGGCAAGAAGGATGAAATGCCTGCGTAAATCTGGAGGATTTTGATGCAGCTGCGATCGTCGGGAGGGGTGCCCACTGGTGGTCCATGTAGCGATCAGTGGGTGTTGTTCAAAACAGCACCGAGGCGCCGAAGCTGCGAACGACGCGACGCGAGCCGTTGCCTATCAAAATTGGTTCGCAGCCACTCATCGCGACTAGCGACACAACGAAAGGATGTTGACTCGGACGTACTTACACGTGATGTCTCATCGAGAGAAGGAGCGATAGGAGCACATGCCAGTCGGTCTTCCTGACGCACGGTGGCGCAGGTCGACAATGCGAACCCAGAAAAAGAGATCGGGATGGAGTTGACCATGACAAGGCCACTCTGCGGTTCGATAAAAATTCCCGATAAAGGTGCGAAAGCCGCTCAAGTGTGGGGACTGACGGTAGCTTCCAGCCGTCTCCGACTCGCATGCTCGTACACGAGGTAAACCACTCAAGTAGGTTATCTCCAAACGTAGTAAAGCAATAGCCAGACACTCAAAAACATGGGTCGAAACAGCAGCATTGAGCCTGGCTTATATTTTGGTATCTAAGGCCGTCTACAGCACAAATGAGACTTCGCGCCAGGTCAGACCATCTTCGTCCTTCCGAACCGAACCATAGAGAGAAGAGAGGAAGCCACAATAATGGCGAACTTTGAGCACGGAGGTGGATCGACAAATGGCGATAGACGCCACTTCCGTGGAGCTAGTCGGGCTGCATCGAAGTCAGACAGGCGTGAAAACTCGAACAACAGGGAGCGGTGTGCGGAGGGACGACTCGTGATGACAGAGCTGTTCTACGACCATGGTCTTGACTAAGAGTCAAATGATCTTCATTTCGACGTCCCGACGGCAAATTGTCAAGCTGTTCAAGCTCATCAATTGCGGTTTGGTATACCACGAACATGACGTATATGCGCTTAGTGCACGGAGTGCCTCACAAACGGAAGTTTCAGACCGCATTTTCGGATCATTTTCCTCAACCTCTCTTCTGCTGACTTTTGTTGAAGCCGTAAACACTGTCTGAACATGCCTTTCGTGTCACTGGTCAAATTGAAGGGGACCTCGTTCTCTGCCATCCAAGAATTCCGTTCCAACGAAAACCAGAGGACCCCTGACCTCGCAAAAAAGCCGTGTCACAAGCATTGCCACTATCTATCTGCACATCGTGGAAGTGCGTCGTCAGGTCCATCTACCGCAAGGATCTCCATCGAGCTAGTTGACTCGAGATTTGTAGCCACTTTCTGCGCGACATGGATGGGGGCTTCAATACCACCAAGAGCGATGTAAAAAAAAGAAAAATCAGATCTCTCAAGGTCGCTTTAGTCGACAAAGCTCAGTTTCATCTTCTTTGCCTTGCTTCCAGTGATATCCCCATTTCTGGGTATGCTTGGTATTGCATTTCACAACACGCGGGCCTGACTCACGCCTCTGCAACACATCTAGGTATCCTTGTTGGGAGTATTGAAGACGAGCAGGAGCGTTGTATGATCTTTGTTGCACACCTAGATGCCTCCATCATAAGGGGCGCACGCAGTGAGATCTCTCCAGCCGGTGAGTGCACTTCACACCCTATCATCTGCAAATGCATCGCTCTTCAAACCTACGCTACATGCGGCTAGAGGAAACAGCAATAGTGCGTCGCAGAAGGACAAGCAGCATTGCACGAAGAAGTCCTCACCTACATCTGGCCCAAGTCGACTCGACACCTCGCAGAGGTGGTCAGCGAAAGAAGAGGTAAGCTCTTTCGGTGCGGAGAGGACAGCACTAGTATCTTGGATACTGCGGTTGGCAAGTGATTCGGGTCATTGTGGACTGTGAGATACCAGAGACGAAGCTGCTCCATAGGCGAGCTCGTCTCCCTCGGCCTTCATTGACCTATAGTACGCACTCAATCAGGGGCCACACGAACCGGAATCTCTAGTCCAGCTAATTAACAGCACTAATGCGGGAAAGCAATACGAGGAGGGATTTCATATACGACGATGTTGCACATTTACATATGCTGCTCTTCTTTTCAGCTACATGCACAAGCTATATACAATGCAAAACGCCACAAGCTTTGCTTCTAGTTCGGTCGTATCAACATCGCAATCGCAGCGGCCGCAATGACAGCTCCAGCAGCAGCGCCCTGCAAGACAGCGGTCGTGAAGTCAACCCTGCGCATCGAGATGGGGCGGTCGCTCACAATGTCCTCCGCGATGACAGCGGCTTTGCTCTGCCATAGGCCGAGCTTGGCCCAAACCTTGTCGCTCGTTGATAGCAACTCCCAGGCTTGAGCTTGGATGTCGATGGTTTCTTGTGGTAAGGCTTCCGGGTTTGCAGGTATCAAGGGTGCGGCGCCGGGGACGGTGGGGTTGACGGTGGGTTCTGCGACTTCTTCAACAATGTTGCCGATTTGTGTACCGTCTTCGTCGGTGATGCGTAATGGGTCTTCCGTTCCGGCGGTTGGCGACTCGTCCATGTTGGGTTCCGCAGTGGTGGATGGTGCGGCCTGCACAGGTACATCTGTCGGCTCAATGATCTTGTCCACCACCGCCACCGCCTTAGGCTCTACAGACTCCTGCACTGAGGTCGCTAGAGTGGCTGGCGGGGCGGCTGATGGTTGTGTTTCAGGATTGGCGGCTGTGTACACCGTGGCAGTTGTGGGGACTGACGGTATCCCCACAGCAGTCTTCTGAGCTTCTAGTGTGGACTTAATCTCTCGTACCATCCGCTTCCTGCGCCATGGTTCGAGAATCAGTAGACTTAGGAGTAGAAGGAAGATATTCACGCCCATCAGGCCGAAGGTTACCCAGGTACTGTTCCTGCGAATAGTATCGCTCCAGATCTGCTCTTCGTGGTACTGTGCGCGTTCCCTCTTCTCCAGGTAGCTCCGTGCCTCCTCCAATGCCGTCTCAGCAGCGTCCACAGCATCTTTCGCTTCTCGCACTGCTTTGTCGTTGATGTGTTCGGAGCGAATAAGTGACATATAACGTTCGAGATCGCTGGAGGACCAGGAGTGTTTACGCTCGAGAAGGGCGACGACTTCTTTCTGGGAGGCAGCCTGTTGTTCGAGAGCGGCATCGAGAGCTTCTTTAGTGGAATCGATGGCAAGACGGCGAGCTTTGACAAGCTTTTCTATTTGGAGTTAGTCGTGCGTCTTCGAACAAACTATGTATAGGCGTACCTTGCTCCTGAATCTCTCGTCTCAATGCTTCAATGCCTGAGTAGTCCGTTCCAGTGTATGTATTGACCTTTTGAGTGACGACAGCAATCTTAGGCAGCAACTCATCCATTAAGGCGGTGAGGCGCTTTTCGATGTTCGATCTTTGGCGTTCTTGATGCGAAGGCAGATGCTCGTCAGGCACGCGCTTGACGTTATCAACAACGTCTGATTTGGCGTGGCTGACCTCTGGCTCGCTATGTACAGGCTCTGGTATCTCAGATGGTGCCGATCGCTCCGATGTGAGTGCTGACGTGGGGGCTTTTGGTGTAGGTGCAGGTGTAGGCGTGGACTTTGGATGGGAGGCTTGCTCTGCCTTGAGCAGAGCGTCTTGTTCTTGCTTCTTGCGTGCAGCTTCCTCCTCCCGTCTCCTTTGCAAAGCCTCTGCCTCGCGCTTCCTTTTCAGAGCTTCTTCCTCTTCTCTTTTGCGCCGAGCTTCCTCCTCTTGCTGCTTTTTCCACAGCGCCTCCTCTTCTCTTTTCCTCTGCTGCTCTTCCCATTCCCGCCGTAACCGCTCTTGTCGCTCTATCAGCTGTTCTGGTGTTCGGTCTGCAGAAGAGGCTGGCTTCGGTTTCTGCTCGGTTGCAGGCGGTGGCATAGCGATTGGATCAGAGGAGCCTGGCGAATTCTTGTCTTCCAGCCATCTTACAGAGCTCGAAAAGGGCCGCTGCACCCATCTCTGTGACCCGATCCTGCCGGGCTGTGGCCGCTCAATTCTGCGCAAGGCACTCGACACCTGGCGGTACTGGTGGGTGACGAATTCGCATATCGTCGGCGGCTGGGCGGTGAAGCGGCCAATTGGTCGAATCGAGGACGTTATTGCTGCGGCATTGGCGTTGTGGAAGCGTGAAGCATGCTGCAGCAACGGCCTCATGCTTGTTGTGGCTGCATCAGTGACAAAAACACGTCGGTGATCCGCCGACCTCTCCGACCCTCGATGCGAGCATGGACGGCCAAGCACGAATGACGCGCCTGGTTCCTGGCGGCCGCTGAGTGAGCGGGATGCCGTTTTGAGCGGACCCCTCCATCAACAATTTCAAGCCATAACTTCTCGCCCGCTGTTCTCTTCACGTACATACACATTACACAATAGACAAGATGGGTGTTCAAAACGCTGCCACGGAACTCTTCGCCATGAAGTCGAACCCCAAAGTACGATCCTGACACCCCGAACACCGGAATTGTATGACTGACTGCGACTATAGTTCGTCTTCTTCACAGATTTCGATGGCACAATCACCCAGCAGGACAGTGAGTCTTGAGCCCTTCACCGCGACCTCTTCGAACCACCTCGACCGCCAGACGACTCCACTCGTTACAGTTGCGTCGCCAGCCAACCCCAACTTGCAGTACACTAACAATCTACAAGGCAATGACTTTATGACCGACACAATCGGCTACGGCCTACAGAAGCGCCGCGAGGGCAACCTTGCCTGCCTGAACGACAAGATCACATTCCGCGACTCGTTCCAGGACATGATGGACAGTGTCACTCGTCCCTACGACGAGTGCATCCAGTACGTCGTCGACAACGTCCAACTAGACCCAGGTTTCCGTCAGTTCTTCCAGTGGAGCTTAGAAAACAACATTCCCGTCGTTGTCCTGTCTTCAGGCATGGAGCCCGTCATCAAGGCCCTGCTGAAGAAGCTAGTCGGCCCTGATGCCGAGAAGATGCAGGTCCTTGCAAACTCAGTTGGGCCCCGGCCCGGCAAGGACATCAACGAGGAGGGCGGCTGGACCATTCTCTTCAGACACCCTGAGTCAGGCTTCGGCCACGACAAGTCCATCGAACTGAGGAAATACTCCTCGCTGCCCGAGGACCAGAGGCCCACCATGTTCTACGCTGGTGATGGTGTGTCCGATCTCTCTGCTGCGCGCGAGACCGATCTGCTGTTTGCCAAGAAGGGCCACGACTTAATCAACTATTGCGCCCGCGAGAACGTTCCCTTTACAGTTTTCGAGGACTGGACCAACATCCTTGCCAAGTGCAAGGAGATCGTTGAGGGCCAGACCACCGTACAAGACGCCGCCAAGGCAGGGTTTGAGGCATACAAGAGCGGTGCTGCTGGCATCAACATGAAAGAAACTACCAAGTAGACGGCACAATAGATAGCTGGACAGAACCATCGTTTAGAGAGGTATAAAGTAGGCATTTACGACATAGAAACATAGAATTTCCGATCAAATATACTAATAACCATACAATCTTGATGAGTTATATGTATTACGTTACCCACCGTGTTTCTGTAGCATGCGCACTACGCCACATCATCTCCCTGCGTCTTTGATGCTGTATATCTACGGCCACACAAACATCGTGGTATGGCTACGACACAAGAATTGAGCCAAAGGCACAGGGCTCGATGAGAAGCAACAACACACGATCTGATTGTTCTGCAACTAGGGAGTCTACCTATCTGCTACCGCTCGACACTCTTGCTCACCCTCACCTCCGTTGTCTTCGTAATTGCAAAGGCCCTTCCCATTCCCCCACTTCTTGGACTCACAGGGCTTAACGGCCCAACAGGATTCCTCGGCCCCTCGTCTACAAATACACTATCGTTACTTGCCCACGCCATACTATGCCTCCCACTCCTCCCCACATCAACGCCATAGCTCTCCTTGCCCAGCACCAGAATCTCATCATAGCTGTCTTTCTTCTTGGACTCGGTAGCGCCGCTGATGTCGCGCATGGCGTAGCTGCTTTGTGCCCCGTTCCCCATGTGACTACGGTCATCGTTGTGCTTGTAATACCCGTTTGACTTGAAGGGGCCGGAGCGTGAGCCCGTCGAACGGCCCTTGGTGAAGGTGCGCATGTGGCCGAAGAAGTTGGCGAAGAGGGGTTTGAGCGCCGGGAGGTTGGCGGCGATGATGCCTACGTTCATCTCAACCCTGCACACTAGGTATCAGTAACGGGCGCTCCGAACTGGGTGGGGAAAGTGCGAGGGCGTGTGGCTTACTGCTGCCAAATGTAGTACCATGCTCCGTGGCCGCTCCAGTCGGTCTCCTTGAAGAAGTTGGCTTGCATGGGTGTTTTGTAGATTGCGACTGCGGAGGCGAACAGGCCCAGGCTTAGAATAATGGCTAGGCCGATGCGGGTTCGCACGTTCACTTGCAATTTCCACACCATGGGGATTGGGATTAGGGCGAACAGGAGGTCGGTCGCGATGTTGACGGAGGAGTTGAAGACCCCAACATTCTTGAAGATAATTGCGTCATAGCATTTACCATCGCTGTAAAGGCTGTCAGTTTTGTAACAGTAGATCCGCAGTCGAGTGAATGCTTGCCCTGTTGGTGGTCGCAAGGTGTAGTCCCAGCCTGCTGCTACTGGCGTGCATTGGAAGATGATGGCAAATGTTGAGCCGATTGTGAAGCAGCCGATAAAGACTTTACAGTGTTATTAGCCAAGTGTCGAACCTCGTTACTATGCGTACCCACTCAAAACACCAATAAGGAAGGGCCTCCATCTAGTCCGGTCCGCCAGACGTAGCAGAAAGAAGCCAATGGACAGCTTGATGAAGCTATATGCAAAGATTATTGTGACCTGGATAGCTGTGAATATTGTACAGCCAGTTGTGAGGCCTTATCGTACCGAGTAGAAGTATATGAACTTGAAGAAAGGGAAGATGTTTTCTAGAGGAAATGCTTCGGCATGTCGACCAAGTCCAAGATCAATGAGTTTGACAAAGATCCCAAGACATGACGTGCTAAGAGCCTATATTTCCCGTCAATAAGTCCTGATCGTGGTGTTACTGGGTTCGCGCGGAAGTGGCTGCGACGTGGTCTTGAACGTACCGCTGAGATGGTCATCATCACGTCTTTTTTACGGCACGGTCAGTTAGTATTGAAGATCCGCAAGCCACTGGAACTTAAAACTTACCATCCCATCCGCATATTTTCATTTGGAAGATGCGCACGTAAAAACGTGCGAGTACTGTTATCATCGCAAGAGCAAAGAGCGTGCCAGTCACTGCCAACAAATGCGGTGCCAAGTTCTCTGCCAAATATTCGGGCGACCGCAATGGCGCTGAAGGTGGCCCCCCTACTTGCCGTGTCATCAGGAAGCGTTCAGCCATGACGATTCAGCCAGGCTGTGGAGAGGTGTGTTTCAACGAAAGAAGGCAGTACAGCCATATCTTGAGTGTACATAGCGACGAGGAGGTACTTCATACTTCTCGGATGACTGTCTAGCTCCAATCAAACGGCAGTTTCAGGTCTGCAATCCTCAGACTTTGTAGGAAGCGAGCATGTGAACTATTCTGCCGAATCCCTGGCGAACACTTCCCACCCGCTCGCTCAGATGCATCGACACAGGTCAAGATCACACCAAAATAGGGCAGTCCCAGGTGGACCAAAGGCTGGGAACCGGTTTTGACGTTGTCAGTTCCCTGATAGGTTTCGGAGGAGAACACTTTGGTATTCTACCGAGAATAGCAGCAGATGTGCCGGTCAACCACGATCCAAAGTTCATAAAACGTCTTGTGGCGACAAATACTTGCACATTACCTTCCATGAGCTAACTCTGCGGTAGAATTCCTTGCATATAGTGGCGGAGATATAGACGGCGCAGCAGCACGTTTGCGTTGCTGGTACCTAACTAGATCCACCGAGATGCAGATGTTGGATGGACAAGACAGTGGTTCCGCACTGTTAAACCAATCGGAGCGACGCGCAGTGATATCGTCTGAAACTCATGAACTCTGGGCAAGACGCTGCATTCAGGCCCATTCAATCGCTACATGTTCTGGTATGCAAGGCTCCTTGACGCTCTCCGTTTACATAAAGAGGCCCACCAAAGCAGGAGTTGGTAGTCAACCATGTAGCTCTGTGATATAGAGACATTCGGAGAGACTGTGGCTGATCAGTGTTCCTAGACGCCTCGCCACTGATGTCTCGTGTGGAACTCCGCGGCCCTCTCCTTCCGGCTCGTCAACCAGGTTTTGCTGTTTACGATCGATCCACGAGCCGTGCTCGTTTCGAAGCCTCACAGAATACGGCAGAATACCCGTTGGCGATATGGGTCTTCGTAATTAGACTGAATCCTTCAGGTCTCTGCGGTGGAGGATGGAAGGAAGTTGTGATTGAGGAAGGCGTTACTGTACACAGCGTTAGCGCAAAGCGAGTGGGTCAACGGCCTGCTCCCGAGAACCATTCATCGAACCATCTTCTCAACTCGAGTGGGTACAGGTGTCAAATTCATGGCCGTACACCCGCGGTTGTGGGCTTGAATGCGCTCAATTGACAAGAGTGTTTGGGGGCCTTCAGAGCTCAGGTGATATGAGAGGCGTTCTTTGCCCACAGCCGCAATCACAAATTTGGGAGGGGACCCGTATTTCCTTCGCTTGCTAGAATTCTACGCGTTCCTGCAGAATTTCAAAATAGCCTAATATCGAACACGCCAGCTTTAGCAAAGAGAAACCTATGTAAGAGGATTCGGAGCACGAGCATTCGCACGGCTCGGGGCAGACTAACCTCCAGCCGCGAGCCTGGTGTCCGCGGGTCTGTCCTTGTTTAAGCGACGGAACAAAGCTCACAGCCTCCAATAACAAGAGGTTATCAGAGCATTCCAGATTATTGCAGGATTTGAACGTGTCTGGACGCGGTGTGGGAAGCTCCTTCCAGACCGAGGCTTATGCAGACCCACTCTTTACGTATCTTGAAGGCACACAGTAGGGACAAAAGATGGCAGGGGGTAAATGTACCCGCATATGAGAACCAAAGTGTGCTAGTTGCAGTCTGCCTCCATGAAACGGACATTTGAAGAGCCCGGAGAGATATCTCCATGCACTTGTCGGCTCTTGCGGACCACAGTGCCACTCCTACTGACTCGACTCCGCTTTCTGGACCCTTGAGGGGCGATAGCAATAGTGGTAATGAAGAACTGATAGCCTGAACGGACTGAACATGGGGCGCACTCCTACGATGCGAGTGTGTATTAAAGGCCTTCTGAACCTCAACTACAACCCAGGTCACCGGATAATTCTCGACGCCTCATTCCGTATTAATCCTAATCCTGTAATCTCTGACTCACTATTCAGAGTCCACCACCGGTTCATACCAGGAACCTTATCGATTCGACGACTGCTTATGTCTCTGGACGTCTTTCTATACTAACGGAGTCAACATGCGTACCGCCATTGTCCTTACTGCACTGTTGCCTGCTGCACTTTCTGGCGTTATATCCACTGCTGAGGAGGTTTCGCCGATTCTATCCCTTGACAAGCGTCAGGATGCGGCTGTGCAAGTCTCCGGAGGGAAGATCCTCCAGGCTGATGTGCTGGCTGGTGTTGCCAGCTTGAATCAGCAAAAGTACCAAGCTACCAAGCAACCCGCGCAGTGGAACACTTGTAACTCGCGGAACATCATCGTCAGGCGTGAATGGTTAGTGACACCGTTGGTACGACTAACTACATACTGACGAGTCCAGGTCTGCATTCTCGAAGGCCGAGAAGAAGGATTACATCAAGGCCGTCCAGTGCTTGGGAAAGCTGCCACCCAAGTTCCCTAAGTCTGTCTGTCCTGGATGCCATAATCGCTACGATGACTTTGTCGCTACCCACATACGTCAGACCTTTTCCATCCACAACACTGGCAACTTCCTGCCTTGGCACAGGTACTTCACCTACGCCTATGAAAAGACACTGCGCGATGAGTGTGGCTACAGAGGCTACCAGCCTTACTACAACTGGCCGAAATGGTCTGACGACCCGACCAAGTCGCCTTTACTTGACGGATCAGAGACATCTTTGGGCGGTAATGGTGTACTTGGCTGCACAAACCAGACAAGCTATGGAATTCCAACCAACGTGGCCCCATTGATCAGCATCCCTCATGGAAGTGGTGGTGGATGCGTCGAATCTGGACCCATGAAAGGATGGCCAGTCAATCTCGGCCCTGTCTTCACTGGTCTTACTTGCACTCCTGAAAACCCAATTTTCGACTATTCAGACCCAACCACAGCTGGCCAGGTCGGACTCGGTTACAATCCTCGCTGCTTGAAGCGTGACATCTCTGCCTGGACTTCTAGCCAGTGGACAAACGACAAGATGGTCACCAAGTTGCTGAACAGTAAGGATATGAAGACTTTCTGGTACGATATGCAAGGTGGCGAGGTTGCCTTTTCCAACAATTTCATGGGAGTGCACACTGCCGGCCACTTTACTGTAGGCGGTGACGGTGGATCAGACTTCCTCAACTCACCCTCCGACCCGTACTTTTACGGTAAGGTATTGATTTTCTTAATTTGCCAAATTTTACTGATCTTTTTCTAGCACATCACGCGCAAATCGACCGCGTATGGTGGACATGGCAAAACCAGAACCCTGCCGAGCGCACGAAGGTAATCTATGGTACTATTTCGCTTGCTGATCCCACAGCCAAAAACGCGTCATTATCTGATAGCATGTCTCTGGAGTACGCCTTTGCTGGCAACATGACAGTTGGGGAGGCTATGTCGACGATGGGAGGTCCCTTCTGCTATACTTACATCTAGATAAGTTTCAGTTGTAGATAGAATTTCAAAGTATATTGATCCCGTTACGACATGTTGTAACGCACGTGCAGTAGGGTCAATTTGGTCACTGTTCGTGCCAGTGATCGGTTACAGTAAACGAGCTTCTTCGTACAGGGATAGATATTTAACTTTACTCCATCTTTATGTAGGCAGATTCAACTTGTTGTATTGCAGTCTGTAAGCAATGGCAAGTAGAAGTGAATGGAGCGCTCTTATTTTTTTGCCAGTGATCGGTCAGAAAAAACGAGCTCTTTCGTAGGACAATTTGCCCAAAGACTTACCACAGCAACAACTTTGACACGGTGCAGCCGCCCGAGGTAGTCATGAAAGAATCTACAAAGACATGCGTCGACCTTTGAAGTGCCGATTGGAGGGCATCGTGCATTGCATGACGGTCATGTGAGTTAGCGCAGGTGGTGGTGTATGGCGCATCTGAGTCGATGCGCGCCCTGCATTTGCCAACGCATCACTGTACCAAAATATGGCCATCTCCTCCTATCCATTAGTCCACAGTCGTTGGACGGTTCAGTCGCGCTTCGCTCAGCCGCTCTCTCGCCGCCCCTTCATAGGAACCCCTCTTTTCGTGCCCTGAGCGTTTGTTGACGATCTGAGGCTCCGGCGCTACCCCGCTAAAGGAGCTCTCGGCGCATTCTATCGACATAACATTTGAAGCTACAGCGCCAGCACCACGAAGCTCGCGGTTTCAACGACATAACAGACCTCAGCTTTAACAGTGTACTCGAACTGCAGAGCAACATGAATATCGACCCTCTCACCGGACAGGCACTCCCAGCGAGCGCGATTCAGCGTATCCTCTTCATTGCGCCCAAAATCCACGTCTACCAGATTCCCCCAGCGACCTCCACAAAGGGGTACCAGGCCTCGACTTGGACAGCGAATAATAACAAGATGCAAATCTTCACTGCGCGGTTACGCATCGTCGAGACCTCGGTCCCGCCTGAACGCGACGACGGCGACGAAAAAGTGTCGACCACGATCCTCCTCGAAGACTCCAAATCTGGCGACCTCTTCGCCGCTGCCCCATATACTAGCGAACGCGCAGTTGAGCAGGCGCTGGATAGCAGTCGCTTCTTCGCCATCACAGTTATGGGCGAGGGCAGGAAAGCGGTGCTGGGCATGGGCTTCGAGGAACGGAGCGAGGCGTTCGACTTCAGCATTGCCCTGCAGGACGCACGCAAGTCGTTAGGCTTTGATACAAAAGCGTCTGGCTCGTCCGGCGCAAGGTCAAAGGTGAAGACGGAGGCTGAAGAGCCTAAGCGTGACTTCAGTCTTAAGGAGGGCGAGACAATATCGATAAATCTGGGCGGTCTGAAGGGGAGACGAAACAGGCCCGATACAGAGAAGAGCCCGGGGGAGCAGAAGAGCGAGCAGGAGGCTTTGTTCAGCATTGCGCCGCCGCCTGGGAGTGGGGGCGCACCATTTTTACCGCCGCCACCGAGTGCGAAGAGTGTCAAGGAGGAAAGGCGGCGGAGTAGGCAGAACTTCGAACCTACGCCGGAGGATCTGGGGTTTGATGATGGAGAATTTGGTGAGTTCCAGTAATGATACGGAAGCTAGATTGGCTGCATACAAGGAGTCCTGCATAATATTATAGATCGATCAACCAGGCATCCTACGCACAGCTCTTCACATGTGACTTCATACTTCATTAGACCCCTAATGCTTGCCTTCACATGGGCGTATGGCTTGGGTCTATTACCGCCCATAAGGATTCGATCGGTCCCACCGTTCGATGAGGCCCCTACAACGCTCGAGCCGACTTGAAAGTTTCTCTCTCAATCGTGTGTTCTCCAACCCTTCCGACCCAACAAGCCCTGCCAAATTATCGATGAATGCATCAACCACTTCCAGAACAGGTCGCCGGATCCTGTCCTCACATTGATCCCTCGTCCAGCAATCCTTCAGCTGGGGTACAAAGAATTCTATCCCTGACAGAAGTTCTGATATGGAACGGTACAACGACCACTTCTCGTCTGCACCTGACGGGAACTCGAAAGTGTACTTCCAGTGGATGTTTGCAAAGCTGTATTGTGTATGCATTTTCGACCACGCGGCTAGCCTGCAGAATAGCACGAAGAATAACCTGAGTTTTGCCTGGCGATGGTCAGGATACTGGTCGTCAAGAGTTCCAAGGTGCCGCCCTGCAGCGTCGATCGTGTACAAGTTCCCGAATGGCTGACAAGTCTTCCAGTGGTTTTCCATTGTGTCGTCAACAAGAAAGCCCTTTGGTGGGTAGGTGTATGACTTCAGTAGCCCCGGAAAGAGATCGATAGACATGTTAGGGTTGCGCGACAGCAAGGCTCTGTGGGATGGCTGTAGACGGCTAAGCCATCTCATAGCCATGGTGAAGTTGAGATTCTTTACCGTCCACGTGAATGATGCTTCAGTAAAGTAGTTGTATGCTGCCTCAATCCGGATAGCACGGCAGATCTGTAACAATACAGGCGGTGAGTACTTGATGTGCCCATAGTACATCAGAGTCGGTCGTTTGGGGTCGCCAAATACGTAGGAGTAGATCGATGCCCTGAGCTCACTCGGTAATTCCGCAAGCGGACACGGTTTCGATGAGTTTGAAGGCCTGATGTGAGTGAGATCTGCATTGTAGGCTATGCTCTTGCGGGCTCGTCGTGTGAGTGTGGAGGGACGCTTCAAGAGTCTATCGGATTTTGGGCTACCCGACGAGGGCGCAGGGCCATTTTGCTTAGCTGATGGTGCAGAATTTCGGCTCCTATCACTCTGAAGACTAGTCTTAGATATGGAAGATCGTGTTGCACGCGCAAAACTTGGAACATTCATACTGCATCACAGCATCCTCTTGCGTGGCAACACCGAAAGTCTGCTAGAGCTCAAGAAGTGGTCGTGGAAAGATCTGAAGGAGAGGGCTTAGATCGTCTCGCGCAGTTGTACAGATTCCAGTTAAGCTTCTGTCAACATTTAGAAGATGTGTAGATGGTGGTTGTGCCTGCCCAGATGCCTGCAAACTGATTATACGGAAGGTGGGGCACCACGTGAGCACGCGCCAACGCACCCTCCTCTTCTGGCTCACCAGCGCGTCGCGCTCTCAACATCAATCAAACTCAGCATTTCTCCGATGGTTAATTTCCCGAATCATCATGGCTGATGAGATGGATGTTGCGCCGATATACCCTCGTGGTACGAAACGGAAAGGTGATGACACGCTATCACTGCCAGCGCCTCGGAGGATTAAGGCACTTGCGCAGGATGTCGTCAACAAGATTGCGGCGGGAGAGATCATTGTGGCGCCAGTCCATGCTCTCAAGGAGCTGATGGAGAATGCTGTGGATGCAGGTTCAACGTCTCTGGAGATTTTAGTGAAAGATGGCGGCTTGAAGTTGTTACAGATCTCAGACAACGGTCACGGCATCGATGTTTGTCATTCGTCAATGTTATGTGACCATTGCTCACGGTTGTACAGAAAGAGGACCTACCGATACTATGTGAGCGCTTCACTACTTCAAAACTGAAGGCGTTCGAAGACCTTACTTCCATTGGCACCTATGGCTTCCGAGGCGAAGCACTTGCAAGCATCAGCCACATCGCCCACCTGAAGGTCACGACGAGAACAAAAGAGTCAAGCTGTGCCTGGGAAGCTCACTATTCGGACGGTATATTGGCAAGCCCTAAGCCCGGACAGAGTGTTGAGCCAAAGCCGAAAGCCGGGAGACAGGGCACTGTTATCACAGTTAGTCATATGCTGGAACAGACCAAGCGCCATAACTGACTGCGTGCAGGTTGAAGATCTGTTCTACAATGTTCCTTCGAGACGACGCGCTTTTCGCTCCGCAAGCGAAGAGTATGCCAAGATACTCGAGATGGTCGGGCGATATGCCGTCCATTGTTCTGGCGTAGCATTTTCGTGTAAGAAGGCAGGCGACAACTCCGGAAGTGCCGTATCGGTTCCTGCTGCCGCGGGGACGAAGGACCGCATAAGGCAAATTCATGGTAGTGCAGCAGCCAACGAGCTTGTTAGCCTCAAAGCCGAAGATCAGCGCTGGGGCTTCAAGTGTGAAGGCTGGGTCAGTAACGCGAACTACAGCTCGAAGCGCACAAATCTATTGCTCTTCATCAACCACAGAGCTGTCGATTCACAAACGATCAAGAAGAGTGTCGAACAGACCTATGCCATGTTCCTACCCAAGGGTGGCCATCCATTTGTATACCTCAGTCTTGAGATCGAGCCGCAGCGAGTGGA
Source organism: Stagonosporopsis chrysanthemi (assembly GCA_022560025.1). Taxonomy (NCBI): domain Eukaryota; kingdom Fungi; phylum Ascomycota; class Dothideomycetes; order Pleosporales; family Didymellaceae; genus Stagonosporopsis; species Stagonosporopsis chrysanthemi. Next base: position 655,774 of record JAFISE010000001.1, read on the forward strand.
CGTTAACGTGCATCCTACGAAACGCGAGGTGCACTTTCTCAACGAAGATGAGATCACCTCCATGATCTGTGATGAGATACGCGAGAGCTTGAGCAAAGTCGACACAAGCAGATCATTCATGACACAGTCACTGCTGTCGAATCCAAAAGTCCCACTCGCTACGCCTACGAAGCAAACAACACCTGCAACGCCAGACACAGGTGATATTCCAGCTCGCAGTGCCTCACGTGCTCCGACTACGGTGACCAAGAGACCGTACGAGAACAACCTTGTTCGAACCGATGCTTCAGCGCGCAAGATCACATCTATGTTACGACCAGAGCGAACGATAGAAGAGGCCGCCGTTGAGGGCGACGACGATGAAGAGTATGAGTACACCGAACGAGATCCGGTGGCCTGTCGCCTCACCTCTGTCAAAGAATTACGCGCCGACGTACGAGATGCCATGCACAACGAGCTGACAGACATCATCTCGACACACACGTTCGTGGGCATTGTGGACGAGCAGAAACGTATTGTAGCAATCCAGGGCGGCGTGAAACTGTTCCTTGTCGACTATGGTATGCTTTGTAACGAATACTTCTACCAAGTTGGCCTTACAGACTTCGCAAACTACGGATACATACGTTTCAACCCGCCAATGCCTCTGCATGACCTGCTCAAAGTAGGTGCAGAACAAGAAAAGAATAGCGCGGGCGACGCAGCAACCGAGCTTGATTGGGATGAAGTCGTCCAGAGTGTCGAGGACTTGCTTATCAACAAAGCACCACTGCTCGGTGAATATTTCTCTATTGATATTACCTCAGCAGGCGAGTTGTGCTCGATACCTATCCTGATAAAAGGCTATACTCCTTCGCTAGCCAAACTGCCACAATTTCTTCTTCGTCTTGGCCCGTATGTGAATTGGGACGAAGAAAAGTCCTGCTTCCAGACGCTTTTGCGCGAACTGGCATCATTCTACACCCCAGAAAGTCTGCCATTACCGCCCTCAAACTTCCATGACGATAACGGCAAAGGGAAAGAGAGAATTGTAGAAGAAGACGCAGAAATTGCTTTGAGGCGCAAGAAGCTAAGGAAAGCAGTTGAGCACGTCATCTTCCCTGCTTGTAAAGCACGGCTTGTAGCTACGAAAGGGTTATTGAAGGGCGTCATGGAGGTCGCAAATCTGAAGGGGCTTTACAGGGTCTTCGAGCGGTGTTAGGCTCGACGTTAAATTACAAGACGACATAAGGCGTTTGTAGATGTTCATATTTCATGTCAAGGTCCATCAGCGTGTAGTATCAACGATGCTTTTTCAAGCCCGCCTCTCTTCGTGAGCAACTCATTCTGCATCTGAAATTCCTCTTCAGGCGCAGCTTGCACATTGTGACTTGTCTCAAGCCTTCCTGAGTTCGCATCGAACTTGCTCTGCTGCTTTCTAACGTCCTTTGTGTATCGATCGTGACCCTCTGCCTGGGGGGATCTTGCCCGTTTCATCCAGATCTTGCTTCACAATGTCGATTGAGATCTGGTCTTCGGTACCGCTGATGACCTGTCATGTGGAGCCCTGGTCGTTCACACCGCGAAGGACGTCAAATACATTGTGTGCAGTGTGTGCATAGCAGCGAGCTTGTATTACAAGTCTGCGTCATGAGCATGCGCTTTCCACTAAGTACTTCTCACTTCGCACATCTAGCGTTACTGGGTACTGCGTCGTCATCATGAGCCGTAAATATCTTGTATGTGCTAATGTTACGAATGGCATGAAAGAATCGCGGGTCGTAACACTGAAGCAGACTTTTGTGGGGCTGTTGGAGGGGCAGTCGCCAAGTGAATGCACGTGCAGGAACGCGACTCGCGACTCGCGACCGTGATGGCCAGTCAGTCCACAATCTTGTCAACAGCAAGAGTAAACAATCCTACCAAAACCAGAAATCTAAACACTTTGACACTACATCCGACTGTCGCAATGCCTGTGGAACAACCATCGGTCGAAGTTCGCCGCAAAGCTGCTCGTGAGGTTATCGACATCCTCCATGAGATTGCAACTCTGTTGGTATGTTCGCAGAGGTATATAAAAGACCCGACTCACAATTACAGAACACACATCTCGATCGCCAACAGCTATCCTACTGCGTGTCGCTGATCGAAAATGGCGCAAACCCTGAAGCGCTTGCAGTATGTTGTTCCTTCTCTCGCGAACGCCTTCCGACACGAACTGGCCACTTGCGTGAAGCAAAGACACTTTTGTACTGACGTGGCACAGAAAGTGATCCAACAGCTCCGCGAGCAGTATCCGCTGTCCGAGGACGGGGATGCAGATGTCTGAAGATAGCAGCATAGGCGCGCGCTGACGGGATCGGCCACCGAAACCTGTACAGCCTCGCATAAGCGCGACTTTGTTTCAACCCCTCAGGCAAGGTCAGGCCGCCCGCAAGTGAACGTTTGTCTACGGGTCCGCAGCGGATCCTGCCGCTATCTTTGGGAAACGTCAAGGCAATTTCGGGTGCCGAGCGTTAGTGTTGGTGTTGGGCTTTCTGCTGGTTCGAGAGGATTCCCGATTCCCGGGATGCCTGAACAACCTGCATGCAGCTTGGCACGAAAGCTTGGGATGTTGGCTGATGGAGGGTGATGCGGGGGATTGGTGGACGCGCCAAGTGCTGGCTATCAACCACATGCACTGTTATCAACATCTCTGGGATGACGCGATAACGTGGGAGCACGACGGCTGTACGGGACGGCAGTACTTCGCGCCCATAGCAGGAAGAGGGGTTTGAAGTCAACATCATTATGCATAGTGCTCGGACAGAATCATGCAGCTCAGTTGACGTCATCATTGAACTCGGATGCTCCTCGGCCGTAATTTGGGAATGCTACATAACACCGATAACAAAATGGCGATAGCGAATGGTTGGGGTATCTCAACGAGAGAATTGGGTATCTTCCAGATAAAACAGGTTTCAAGGGAAACCAAACGCCGCCTTCAACATAGGAAACTCGATCATCTACTGCCCCAGGTCGGCGATGACTGGCGCTGTCTGAAGTTGCCCTTCTGGTCGGCTACTTTGCGAAGGGCCTTCTCGGCCTTGGCTTCCTGCTTGTCGAGGAAGCCGTTGTAGATTGCTGGAAGGATGCGCTTGGAGTCTGACAGTGCTATTAGTACATGGTCGCAAGGCTTTGTGTCTGTAGATGAACTTACTCGCATGATCACCGGCGAACACAATGCCTTCTGCGCCCTTCTCTCCCGCGATTTTGACAGCCTCCTCCAGTAAGCCCTCTCCAACACCCTTGCCCCTGTATTTAAGCTTCACGGTCCATCCTCGTACAATAGCCTTGCCCCTCCTTCTCCTACCGCGCTTCTTCGCCGCGTCGCCGTCTGCCCAGCCAAGTATGAGGGCACCAATGACATCTTCTCCCCACTTCACGACAATGACACGGTCATCGCCCAGCCATTCGGCTCCAATTTCCTCAGCGAGGCCGATGTACCCACCAGTAAGCCATCGGATGAGAATGAGGAACGCCATGGTGATGCCGCCGGCTGTTGTGCCAAAGACGAAGTAGTCGCCGTGCCCGCGCAGAATGTACTGTGCAACAATAGCCAGGACAACGCCGAGCGCGGCGAGATTGATCGGGCTAGAGATCATCATTTTGCTCGCGACTTGGCGCTGCTGTGCTACTGAATCGGCAATGAGGTTGAGGCCATCGAAGCGGTCGTTATCAGAGTTGGCCGTGTACGTCGAGAGCTGAGGGAGTCCGTTGGTGGGCGGCTGAATGGGCGCGGAGGCCTCGCTGGACAGCATGATTGCAGCTTCAACTGGAGAAGGGTACGCAGGCGCAGGTAAGGTCGAGTAAGATAGTGATGTTGGCACGAGAGGGTGGGATTGCGATGAGTAGTAGCTGCCGGTGCGGAAGGTCGTTGGTGTTCCCAATGGTGATGGTAAGTCGGGATCAATTCTCAAGTTCGCACTCAGAGATGTGAGGAACGCTGCATAGAGGTGTTAGCTAACAATTCTATTTTGTTAATTTAGAGGTTTGGTTTCTGACATCATGTCGATCAGAAGTCACACGACCATCAACACCAAAACAAACGTACCAGCACTTGTCCGAAAGCCAGGAAGCGATGGTATCGCAGGAATAGCTTTTTCGAACCCTGAAATCTGGTTCACAATGACTGTGTCCCCAAGAGAATACCGTTGCGGGAATGCATGAGGGCCTGGCGGGACTTTCAAATGCGAGGGAGGAAGTTGGCGACCCATCTCTTAATAAATCAAATTACATGTACCAAAAGTCGCTCAGGGTCCGGCCTTTGCGCACTAAGTAACCAAAAGGATCAAAACAGCATTAACCGAGTAACGTGTTCCGCAATTCAATAAACAAATATGTGGGAAGCAGTGGTCAAGGTAAGATAGAAAGGTAGCAGCCTCAGAAAATTATGATGCACTGGTGGGAAAACGTGCGTCTATGTATTGGCTCAGCCAAGACGACGAGCACATGGGGATGCGGTGTGGGCGTCTGGCGGCCCCAGGCGCGATCTTCGCAGGCCTTATCCGCGCCGGCATGCAGGAGCTCGTCGGCGGTTCCCTATTGGCGAGGAGCACAAGTGCACAGATAACGCTGTGCGCATTCCCAGCCTGGACCCTTGCTACTTGCGGGCATCTGAAAGCCCAGGATGAGCAGGTTTTGCAGACGAATTTGTTGGGCCTGAAAACTTCTCCGGAAGCATGCATCGCGGAGGCACAGTCCGTGATAGAAATTTTCTGCTTGCAAGAGGCCTGTCACAATGACAGCGGGCAACAATGACACCTCTCACTCTCATGCATCACCGACTCTTGACATCTGCAGCTTGGGAAGGCACAAGCGAACACATGCCGCCGCCTTGGCTGATGAACATGAAGTAGTGAGTTTGTCAACTCCGCACTTCTCACAGACCTGAAACGAACTACGGGCTCAAACGCATCCTGCTTGTCTCAAGGATTTCCTGGCACCAGCTCGCCATTCAAGCCAAAAGTAGCGATATACCTGCATGAGGCTTGTAATACGCCTGTTATCAGCCATCCTTTCGTGGTTCTTGCATCCCAGCTCAAGACTGCAGCAAAGCAGGACCGATAAGCCCTTTAATATGTCTTGTGACTCTTGACAATCCCCCACACTTCTGTCAACTGAACAACAGCATGCAAGCCATCGGTCGGATCCCGAATTGATTTCGTGTTTCTCAAGCGATGTCCGTCTAGGCTCCAGTCACCAGTCCAGCCCTTCTGCGCAGTTACTATTCGCTGCGTAATTCTGCGCAAGTGTCGTGAGCTCAGCCAATCAACGCCGTAACCTTCTTAATGCTTACGTGTGTCTCCACCAATGATGACCACGAATTGTCACGCTCAACGTCAAGTCTTCAACCTGTCAGGGTTGTAGACACAGCCGTCAATTTGCGACGTCAGGCGAGCCATAACAGCTCAGGTCATTGCCTCGTCAGGTGTGCATGGGAACTTTTGTTTCTTGACCAATGTCCTTCCTCTGACGCGTCTTCGTCTCCACTTGCTCCAAGCCATGTGCATGTTTCGGCATGTCATGGGATGTTTCAACGTTTGCGTTCGACATTCCGCATTGGGCGAGGATAGACGACAATGCGCGGGAGAAGCGCACTAGCCGAGGGAGTTTTTGGCCGTGAGGAGCGAATAATCAAAATTGGGGGTTTCGATGCTTTGCTGGTGTAACGGGTAGACGAGAGCTATAAAATTGGCATTATGCACTTGCTTGGGTTGTCAAGACCGTCGAGTATCGAAGTTCTATTCTTTTGGGCCTTGCAGCCATACACACAGTCCGGTGTTTGCACCCACACTCTACTCCTCTCATATTAACAATAGCTCGCTCACGAGCACAGAACAAAGTACATTACACGAAGTATGAATAGTAAGTTTGACGCAATAACGGGAAGCCATCCGCCCACCAGTCTATCGTAACCAAGCTGAACCAGATGTGAACAAAACGCCGGGTTGTTATATTTCAGAAACTCCGTGTGTAGTCGTAGCACCAGCCGTAAACTAAGAAAAGCGTCGCCTTTGGGTACGTGCAAACGCAATAATGTTTTGCAGAGTACTATAACGAAGTCAATCATCAATAACGGCATTTTGGTGTAGGCAAAGATGCTGTGTGCTCAAGGCTCACTTCTTTTGCTGTGTTGGGGGAGCAGATGCACCAGCACCAGGCTCGAGTGTGTGCTCGTGGTTATCGCATCGAAGAACTTTGCCACCCTCTTCTTGGGAGCACACCTGGCTGTTCTGAACCCACTTATCGTTCATTATCTCTTCGAGGGTGGCACGCTTCTTCGGGTCAATCTCAAGCATTCTGCCGATAATGTGCCTGCTCTCTCGCGGCAGCAAACGTAACAAGCGCCATGGTCCCTTAATCACCTGGGGCTGTTGCTGGGTTTGGCTGCTTGCCGCTACTGACGCACCGTTAGAATGCTGTCCCTCACCAGAAGGATGTCGCGATGCCGGCGCAGACTGGATGCCAGCTCGGTGGTCGTCAGTGGCATGTTGAAGATCAGCGGACGATTTGGAAGGACCAGTAATGGACCTTGGGCCGTCGTTGGGTGGGGAGACGAAGAGTTTATACGAGTTGTCCGAGATTCGAGGTGCCTTCCATGGGAATCGACGCAGAGTCATACAACAGAAAATGATGGCGAGCGACCAGATGTCCGTAGGCTGCGGGTCATACTTGGAAAGGTCGTAGACCTCAGGAGCCAGGTAAGGATCAGAACCAACGATACCTGTTTTACGTCAGATAGTTGTAACGGTATGAGAAAATACTGTACTCACCACTTGCGAGAACAACGTCGTTCTCAAACGGATATCTGAAAACCGCTGCACTGCCAAAGTCGATGATCTTCATGATGCCGTGCTCATTGACCACCACATTATCCAGCTTCAAGTCACGATGAGCTAGGCCCATGCTATGCAGGTAGTGTACGCCATTCAAGATCTGCAGGGTGCAGCAAGTCATCTCCTCACGACTCATCTTGCCTGTCATGACAATGGCGAAGAGATCAAACGGTGCGTACTCCATCACAACATAGTAGTTGCTCTTCTCATTCACCAAGTCCATGGTCTCGATAATGTTGCCGTGGTGAAGAGTCGATCCTATGCAGAACTCGGCAGTGACTTTCTTGTTGTAGTCACGTTCTGACTCGTAAGAATGCCTGGCACGGAATTGCTTCACAGCAAAGGTCACACCGTCACTGCTACGCTTCATCAATCGGACGGAGCCTCCGGCACCGGAACCAAGAACCTTTCCAAATTTGCCGTATTTACTCTCAAGGCCATGGTCGTCCGCAAATGGGACACCGGCCGTTCCGTTAGTCATTGGTGGAGTCATGACGCCTGCTTTGCTGGCTCTGGCAGGTTTCTCGCGCTTGACGACCGGAGCGGGGTTCTTGTGCTCCTTCTTCTCCTTATCTTTGTCCTTGTGCTTGTGTCCAATTTTGAAGAACCGTTTCAGGTTGGACATTGAGTCGTGTCCATGCTTATGAGGCTTCGAGTCCGTCTCCGTATCTGAGCTGTACCGGCTTCCAGGCCGTCCACTGCCACCAAAAATGCTGGCTCTGCTGCTGCCGCCGTCCTCCTTGTCCGAAACGGCACCCTTAGATCTGGGCAGCGTGGTAGTGGAGGAGGACGCGGATTGGTTTCGACGACTGCGACCGTCACGGCCACCAAAGATGAAGCGCGCATCTAGGCCGTCGAGGTTCTTTGGCTGAGGCGCACGTTTCGAGCGCGAGTATGGGTCGTGTTGATCGCCTTGGGGTGTAAAAGGCCGACCGATTGACGTAGGTGTGGATGTCCCGGGAGAATGATATCCAGGAGTGCGCTCTCCACCCGATCCGGAAGGACTAGCATCGCGTGAAGCTGGCAGGGAATCACCGGCCGGGCCAACCGTGAACGATGGTCCGTGTCTGGGGAGTGGCTGTACTACATCAGGCTCTAGTACTGATGAAGGTCGGCTCCGCGGAGCTGGGTGTGGGGAACTAGGAGCTGCTACGTGCTGGTTTACTGACGAATCCATTGACGTTGGCGGCGGCTCATGCGGAGGGGAAATCTGGGGAGTCATCATAGCGGGGTCGCTCGGTCGCTTCCTGTGATCGATAGTAGATGTGGGTCTCTCATCGCGAGAAGACGTGCCGGCTGGTGTCAATGGTGGTGATTGTACGACTTGGCCGAGCGATGAGCGATGTTGAGAGGATTGACCCGAGGGAGTGCGCGAGGCCGGCGAGGGAGATGGCGCCTGATTGTGTTAGCGGTACGTTTGACGTCAGTATAGATTGTCTGCTCACCCGTGAAGGCGGTAGCGACACAGGCTCGAAAGAGAAGTTCTCCATACGCTTCGCTTGGAAGCGCGACTGCTGCAATGTGGAAGACAAATTGCGCAGCTCCTGCTCGGCCTGGGGGCTCAATGGCTCTTTTGACGCCGTCTCACCGGCGCCGGCAAGACCAGTCACATGCTGAAGGGCGTCCTCGGGCTCGATTTCTTGATTGACATCGCTGAAGCGGACGGATTGCGGCGCTTGCTCTGAGGGCGACGATGCCATAATGGAAAGTGATGGGTGTAGCAGGTCACTGCAAGGGCAGTCAGTTGCCGTGAGCCATGACGAATGCGCAGCTCTGCTAGGTTGAGTAGCTTACACTAAAGAGAGATACGTGATCGACAAAATCGGACAAGCTGCACTTCGTCACCCGGTCACTTTGGCGCGATTCTGGGGCGAGTGGGGTCCACGGAGGATCCGGATGGGCACTGGAGTAAGGCCCAGCAAATTGCGATTGTGGGAGAGGAATAATGGAGGCGATTTGAGGATTGCTGGGTTACAAAGCACGCAACGTCGTCATGCTCTGGAAGTACTCGGGCCAAAGAGCTATGCCCCGCGCTACTGAGCGATCGCGTGCAGCGAGTGACGGATGGCCGGAAAAAGAACGATCGGTGGAATGGCTGGTACACGTGACTTGCGGCTTTGGTTGTGGAGGCGCTGCAATGGGCGCAGCAGCAGGGCGTACGGTGCAAACAGAGAGAAAGGCGAGGCCTGGAGGGGCGTGGGTGAGACATCGAGATATCACAAGCAGAAGGGGCGGGTTACTCTTTTCGCGCGCCGCTGCAGCCCGGATCAACACCTTGCTAGCTCAGCGTCACATCGAGAGCCTCAACGCCTCTGGCACTCTGGCACCGCACACAGTCCGTCACACCACCAGTCCGCCATCAACCGCCTGTGATACCAGCTGCATCCTTCCTGCCCGTTCCGCGCGTGCAAGCAAGTGCCCCAACCGCTCATCTAAAGACCGTTACCGCCTGCTCCCGGCCGTGCTGCTGCCGCCTACGAAAATCTCTGGCTTGTTGAATAGATCATTCAAGAGTTTTTCTACCCCTTCCAGCAAGGGCTGTTCCACTACCAGTCACTTACGCATCTCTTTTGGATAGTGCCTCGTACGTCCCGCAAAATGTTCAACTGGGCCAAGTCAGCGTGAGTGAACCCTTGCCCGCGGCTCCCACATGCTATGCGCGACGCAACTACATGACGTGCATGTATCCATATGCTAACAGCCTGGCAGTTTGTCCGCTGTTGCCGGAACCGAGGAGCCCATCTACGGCCCCGAGGCTATCCAGCCGGTTGGAAAGAATGCAGGCGACCCTGCTTTCACCGAGCTGACCAAGGAGAACCTGAAATGGCAGGCGCTCAACTACACCAACGTCGAGACCCAGACCTTTTACTTCAACTCGGATGCTGGTCATATTGGCTTCTTCCAGGTTATCTACAACAACATCTTCGGTGCGCGCACAACGGTGCAGTTCAACACCAAGCTCTTCTACCCCAACAACGAGAAGCCCTTCCTCTGGTCTAGCGACCCACTGTCGAACCACGGCTTCGACACGGGACACTTCTCCTTCCACGCCGACGGCGTCTCCATTCAGCTGAGTGAAGATGGATCTGCATACACTATCAAGGCTGCGGTCAATAACAGCAGCCTGGTCAACGTAAAGTTTACCAGGACCGCTCCTGGCTTTCAGGGTGGAAAGAATGGAACGAGCACCTACGGAACAGACCCCAAGGAGCCATGGGGCAGCATGCACCACCACTTCTGGCCCAGGTGCAGCGTTGACGGCTCTGTTATCACCAAAGAAGGTGAGATCAAAATTGACGGCAGGGGAATGTTCAGCCATGCTCTGCAGGGCATGAAGCCTCACCACGCTGGTAAGCAGATAACAACGCCTGGTACTCCAACTATGCTGACCTCCCACAGCCGCCCGTTGGAACTTTGCCAACTTCCAATCTCCCTCGTACTCTGCTATTCTTATGGAATTCAAGACTCCTGCGTCCTACGGATCGACCTTCGTTCGTGTTAGTGGCATTGCTACGGACGGCAAGCTGCTTACTGCTGGCATCAACGGTGATGTCAAGCACCTCGAGACCAAGCAGGACTCGGACAACGACTGGCCCGAACCAACATCGGCAAGCTACCACTGGGTGGGCAAGACCGATGATGGTAAGGACATCACAGCGGAAGTCACTGGCTCGCTGGGCAACAAGTACGATCGTGTGGATGTTATGGCTGAGGTGCCGGGCTTCATTAAGACGATTGTGGCATCTGCTGCTGGCACAAAGCCCTATATCTACCAGTACGCGCCAAAGCTCACCATCAAGGTGCAAATTGGCGATGAGGTCAAGGAAGAGGAGGGCGTCCTTTTCACGGAGGCCACTTTCGTCTCGTGAGAGACTCACTGCACGAACCTATACCATCACGACCCCCAGCATTAATAGTAGAAAGCCAGGCCAGGAGCTTGAACCCTAATACAGATCATTTTCCATGTCTTCTTCGAGCATGTATCGTTCCCCGTCTTTGCAATCAGCGGTGTGTTCAACAGCCCGTTTGCGTTCAGCGTGACTTATCCACTCCCGCCACACCAGCCCCACTTTCTTATCTGAGTTGTTTATCTTCACCTGACCGCGCGACGCGTTTCGCGACCTGGCTTGTGCACAATTACATAGTGTCCACTGATGCTACCAGACAGCTGCGGTCTCCACTCATCCAGCAGGACGATGGTGAACGAGCGTCCAAAGCAGCCCGGCGGCCTGATGCGCATCTTCGGCGGTGGCTCTCGGCCTCCAGCACCGTCGCAAACAGCGGCACCATCAGCATCTCGCGCAACCCATCTCGGTATTGGTCTCGGCAAGGGAGCTGCTGGCATAGGTGGTCTGGGAAAAGGCAAAGGTATAAAGCGGCATCAGTAAGCGACTGTCTTGCTCGGAATCTTATTTACTGAGCAATCAAGGAAAGTACAGCGCGATACCATCAAAGGTGTTACGAAAGGCGACATTAGGAGATTGGCTCGCCGAGGTGGTGTCAAGCGCCTGTCAGCGACAATCTACGACGAAATACGATCGGTGCTCAAAGCCAGACTGACCGCGGTAAGTACTCACTCGCCTTGCTAAAAGATCCTTCTGCTGATGGCCTCATCGATACTACACGAAGTTGTCGCTATCGTAGAGCACTCCGGCCGAAAGACTGTTACTGTCAGCGACATCATCTTCATTCTGAATCGGGTAAGAGTTCTCTAGCCGGACTGACCAAACTCGGAGACTGATTCCCACGCAGAGGGGCCAACAGCTCTACGGTTTTGACCCCGGTTTCATCAAACCGCGTCACTAATTCAAGCTCGAACGCGGCGTCATCGACCACCAGCGGCACTAAAACTTATCGCACCCACCACAATGGCTGCTCACTTGCAGAGCGCGAACAATCTCCCGAAGACAGAACCAAGATGGTTGGTATCATCAGTATGACTCCTCGGATGCTAGGCGCATCGAATTTCTGAGAAGAATGATATGCCAGCCACAAGTTGCTTCGAAAGGATACACAATAAGTGGCAGGGTCCCAAAAGGATGCCATTCAAAACTGCAAGGCTCAGATGTGGATCTTGTGGAGCTGGTTGGATAGGCATTCCGGCATTACAGGCGCAACATAGCACCTAGGCGAAATGTTGAATCATTTCCCGATTGAGATGAATCATTCGTGTCAATCGTCTGTCTGAGAGGGCAAAGCGGCTTGGCCCGCCTCCTGTAGCCCCACTAACACGTGCCCTCGAAATTCACTCCCGTTCCGACCTGTAATATCGCTCGAACCATTGCCCCTCCTGGACTCGCCTTTCCAGCCCACATCATCAAGATGGTGTACTACTTTACTTCAAACACAGTAAACCCTTCGGCATTCATCTATGTAGGCAAGGACAAGGTAGAGAGTCTGTTTCCCACAATACGCTCGAGCAGCAGGAAAACCTGCTATGACCTACTCAGCGTCGAGTCGAGTCAAAGCTGACATGCTGTAGATGAAGAGCTCATCAAACACGGTTGGGAAGAAGACGTCTGGTTCCACGTCGACAATCTTTCGTCGGCGCATATTTATCTCCGCATGCCGGAGGGCGAGAGCTGGGAGAAGATCAGCGAGCCGCTGTTGACCGATTGCGCGCAGTTGACCAAAGCGAACAGTATCGAGGGTGAGGAGAATTTCCTCATAGACTTTCGCGGCAAGCAGAGCCTGTGTTGATTTTTAATAGGTAACAAGAAGGACAACATCACAGTCATTTACACGCCATGGTCGAATTTGAAGAAAGATGGAAGTATGGCTGTGGGACAAGTTGGATTTAAGGATAACAAGAAGGTTTGTCATTATTGCTGTTTTGGGGTTTGATGGTCTCTAATGGTGGTCTGCACAGGTTAAGCGCATACATGTTGTCGCGCGTGAAAACCCTATTGTCAACCGACTCAACAAGACCAAGGTAGAGAAGTTCCCGGATCTGAGAGACGAGAAGGAGGCGAGATTGCGTGAGTTAAGGAAGAGAGATCAGGGTGCTCGGGATGCACGGGTAAGTGATGCTGTTGCCCTGTGTATTTCCTTTTGCATAGCACTCCTGTCCTTTCACCAGCCTCTCCCTTGCGACTGGTGCAAGGCTTCCCCTCTCTCTGTATTACGGTGCCTTCTAGAAATTCTCTCTAACACTAGCTGCAGCGAAAGGAAGAGGCCCGTATAGCCAAGGAGCGCAAGGAGCTTGCGTGGCAAAGGGATCACGCCTACGACGACATAATGTCGGAGGAGAACCTCGCTATGTCAAGCAACCAGGACCGCGAAGAGGACTTCCTCGACGACTTCATGTAGTGCCTTGGAATCTCCCTTCATCTACAGCGTCCTTATGCAGGGTATGTAATGGATAGGCGTTCTGTAGCGGCATCGCTGGGTCTCAGATACTGGGAGGATCTCGCGTGGTCATAGATGGGATGCAGGTCCCCATGCTCTCATTCAACATTCGGATATTATGGTTGAATGCATCGTAGGCAGTGGTGCGAATTTCGAGGTCTTCACGAGTGCTGCTCTTGTTAATACCTGGTGATACACGCTGCAGCGCCCGTACTCACCGACTCCGCGTCTTCCCTCTTGCACGACCGCCTCTGTCCTGATGCCACCAGACAAACAAAAGATTCTTCAAAATCTTGTGCTCCAACCCATTCTGCTTCGCAGCATATTGTAGAAACTCAATGGTGTTCGTGATCTTCTGCCGGTCGAAGTCGTCGACAGTACCTTTTCGGAAGGCTGCGCGGAGTCGGTCGCATAACGTGAAGCGCGCAGGCTGGGAGAACTGTATGGCCCTTAAGCTCTGGCGAAGAACGTGTCTGTAGGCGTGGACGATCGCGCTGTTCGGCATGGTGGAGTGAAAACACCAGGGTTGCTATGCGCTCAAGCATCAATTGGCTGGCTCAAGGCTTATGTAAGAGGGCCGAGGCGTATCGCCTCACTTAGCTGCAACCAACCACTTCCTCAACATCACAGTCACCCCGCCTGCTTTCGCTGCAACCGGGGCGTGTAGCACTCCGTAGACTCGTCTGAACTACTGCTGTCTTTTGCAGACATACTCGCGCCGTGCTGACCGCTAACCACCACAGAACCGCTTCATAGTTCGTAGACGCCACTCCCTTCTCTGTCGTTCCACCGCAGTACGGTTTATGGCCATCGTCGCAGGTTGTGAGAATGGCAAGAGTACATCATTTACGTCCGCAACAGCAGCAGGGTGTCAGCCGTACGCTGGCGCTTGACAAGACTCGAGCTGCTGTGAAGAAGAAGAAGCCCTATAAGATCGTTCTCGAAGCTGTTACCCAGGAGAAGAAGAAACTACACTCTATTGTCCGTCACCGTCAGCCATGCCACGTGTCTGTAATTGAACTGACCCCTATCCAGCTGACATACGCCTCGAATGCGCCCCAAGGTTTTGGCTTCGTTCCAGCAGGGCACCCAGAGATTACCGAGTGGTGCAAGGAGCAGTGTCGCCAACGAAACCTCGATGTGCATGTTGTCTCGGTCAGTAGCGTCAGCAACAAATAGGATCGTATACTGACAGTATAATAGGCAAAGCCGAAGAATAAGACCCACGCAGACCCCGAGAAGCTCTCCCATCATGTCCACCGCATTGGGCACCATTTCCCTCTAGAAATTATCAAGCTTGCTTGCAGCAAATTCGGATATGAATACGATGAAGAGTCTGGTTTACGCAAGACCAGGGTCAGCGACAGAGAGAATTGGATTCAGCAACAGATGGAGAGCTACGCATCGAGACGGGCTCTGCATGGCCACCCAGCGACTAAGGAGGGCACAAAGGATCACATCAGCGGCGCTGTCCGTGAAATGTTTCCCAAGATCCCTGAAGCAGATTTGTCGTCTATCGTCAATCATGCTTTCGAAGAGGTAAATTACTGCTTCATGTTCATGAAATACTTGTAAACTCACAGTTAAACAGGGTACGAACCGAGTAGGTAACGCAAAAGAGCTTCCCCTGGCACGCCGAGTCCAACTTGCCGTTGTTGCTCACATTCGTCACACATACACAGACTATGACAGGATGCTCAAGACTGGCACGTGGATGGAAGCACGTCAGAAGGTCGAGCACGTTTCCCTTGCCAAACTCAAGGAGTGGCGAGACGAGACTGGTGAGCAAAGTAATGAGATTGAAGATACGTTCCGTGAGGTTATTGTCCTCGACGATGAAGAAGAAGAGGAGGCCAATTCTGGTGCAAATACGCCTG
Source organism: Stagonosporopsis chrysanthemi (assembly GCA_022560025.1). Lineage (NCBI taxonomy): Eukaryota > Fungi > Ascomycota > Dothideomycetes > Pleosporales > Didymellaceae > Stagonosporopsis > Stagonosporopsis chrysanthemi. The sequence goes on from JAFISE010000001.1 coordinate 670,856, forward strand.
ACGAGCGCGAGCAGTCCATGGAGATAGTATCTAACCGAGTGTACGCCCGAGATATACAGCTCGAGCGACATTCTCAGTACTCGCTCGCCAGCGACGATCAGCGGAGGCGAGGACATGGACGAACGATCTTTGTCCATCCATACTCTCCGCCTCCAGCATCCCAATCACACAATGCAACAACTCGTGTGCCTCGTCCCCAACAAGAGCCGGCTCGATATGAGCCTTACCCTGCCCACAGGAGGTCAGCAATCGGATCGTAAGTCTTCTTGCTCAACAGTAGAAATACCCTTCAAGGTTAATGCGCATTTTAGAACGACACCGGCTCAGCCCGAGTTAAGAAGAGCGCCAAACTATATGCGCGATTCTGACGGGCGACTTTATGAAGTGAGTTTTAGCAAAACGCTCCACCAGAGCTCGACACCGCAACCAACCCTCGGGACCTGCTAGTGTACTGACCTCTACAGCTACTTCCTATTGATGGTGCTCCTCCCAGGGTAGAGTATGAATCACCCTACCGTACTGTACCCCGTCATGTACAACAGGGTAGCGTCCAGTCCTCACCTCGTATTGATGCACTTTCCAACAGGCCGCCGCCGCCGCCGCCACCTAGGCGTACATCTGAACATGAGACTGTCTTGCCGTCTGTCGAGCATGAGACAGTCGATCCAGTGTCTCCTCCACGCGCAGTCAACGAGCGTTGTCCTCTTTCTGACCGCAACGGCATGCAAAGGGAGTACAATAATATGCCGTCGTCAAAGCGAACAGCATACCCTCCAGTCTCACAGGCTCTCACTAGGCAACCTGAAGCATTTGCCCAACGGAGAAAGCCGTCTCTATATGAGCAGCGTGCCCAGCCGGGATATGAACCGAATCGAGCAGCTGCGTATTCCCACGCACAAGAATATATACCCATGGAAGTGCGCAGCCGGCACAAAGCGCATCCATCACAAGAAGCCATTGATCTAACTTCTAGTCCTCGAAGGCCACCTTTTAGCAATGCTGGTACGCTGCCGACGGCTCCACAGGGATATCCAGCTGTTGGTGCAAGTAATTATGCCTACGCTCAAGAAATGCCCCGTCGCTCACCGGTGAGGATCGATTACCATGGACATCCTGATGGAGCGCGATCCAATGCATATGTGTCCGAACACGACAGGATGTACCACAGGCGCGCTCCACCAGCACATGAATATGTCCCTCTAAGAAGATGAACTTTTCATCTGCTTTCCAATGGCAATGTACTCGACCTTTGCAGGACGTAATGACCCCAAACGAGTACATACTGCCACGAGACTAGTATGTACGAGTCTGGAAGTTCCTTTGGCGTTCTCTTTTACAAGCGATACCCCTTTCCTTCGGTTCCTGTTGCATTTCTGGAGTTTTGGATATCCCGGAAGGGATATTAGCATTGGCAGCGTACTTCCCTGGCCTTCGGGCGACTTTTTTGCGATCTTACAACCGCAAGCTGTTGTGCTATACATTTGAGCTCTCGAGGTTACGGTTGCTACGAGTAGGAGAACATGGTAACCAGGAGACTTATAGAGGCCACAGGAGCCTACCAATTGAAGACATGCAAATGGTCTGACGATGGTTGTCAATAGGGCCGCGGCTCAAATTCAAATGTTTATCAGATGCACTGCACAGATACTACACCTGTGGACCACATTTGAGCCGTGCAGCAACAGTGACATCCTTAGGACCACAACATACGGTCCAGCCCTACAATCGTTCACGAGCCGCTTGCACTGTGATCCTGACGTGCCGCTAGAAATCTATGGTGACCGGACTTGGCGCTAAACCGTTTAGCAGACAAAACTGACCTCACCACTTCTGCTACGTCATCCTTTTTGCATGTCAAATCCGATCAATGCAACCAACACTAATTGCTAGACCAACATGGGATTTCCATCTTTTTCAATTTTTTCGGCTTTTCACTATCTCGCAAGCGCCATTCTTGGTCGCCTTGATTCCACAGTTTCCAAGCAACAATAACAATGTTGTTCAGACCACGAAAGAAGAATGATTGGGTGCCTGAGGTTGGGGGTCCAGCAGCGGATGGCAAGCCGTTCGAGTCGAATACCGTACCGGTCGGTTTTTGGCACCCTTCTCTGCGAAAGGTACGGCACCGTGTCTTCCGAGAATGGGCTGTAACTACAGCCTTTCTAATGGCATTCATCCTTGCCATACTATCGATATACTGGGGCGTGTTCTACCAAGTTGAGAATCGACTCAGCCATCTGCTCGTTTATGTGGTTGACATGGACGGCGCTGCACCTTACGACAAAACCGGCAATGCACCGTTTGTTGGACCTACGATAACGCAGCTGGTGCAAGAGCAGCTGTCTTCCGATATGCCGACGCTGGGATGGGGGATCCGAAGTGGCGCAGACTTTAACAACGATGTCTTGCAGGTGCGGCAAGCAATTTACAATTGGGACGCCTGGGCCGCCATCATCATCAATCCCAATGCATCAGCGCTATTGTATCAGGCGGTTGCAACCGGCAACTCTTCATACGACCCCCTTGGAGCCTGCCAGCTGGTCTATCAGGACGCCAGGGATGACACGAACTGGTTCGACTTCCTGCTCCCCTTGATCAGCCAATTCATGACACAGGCAACAAGCCAAGTCGGCCAACAGTGGGCGCGCATGGCGCTCCAAAATGCCAGTGACCCTACAACGCTGGCAAACCTCCAAGCCGCGCCCCAGGCCCTCAGTCCTGCGATTGGGTTCTCCGAGTTCAACCTTCGACCATTTTATCCTTACACCAGCATCCCCGCCGTATCCATCGGCCTGATCTGTAAGTCGCTCTTTCCCGCAAGACTCCCCAAACAAATTCTAACCCACCACAGACCTGATCATCATCTCCTTCTTCAGCTTCTCTTTCTATCTGCCCATTCACATGACCTACATCAACCCCAAAGGTCACCCTCCGCTAAAGTTCTGGCAACTCATACTCTGGCGCTGGTTCGCTACACTCAGCGCTTACTTCATGCTGTCGCTCGCCTACTCGTTTGTCTCCATGGCCTTCCAGATCAACTTCACGCACACAAACCCCATCACATCTGAGACGCAGGTAACGGACGTTGCGTATGGGAACCCTATTGCGTATGGCCACGGCACATTCTTGGTGTACTGGATGCTGAACTTCTTCGGCATGATTGCGTTGGGACTGGCATGCGAGAACATGGCAATGGTCGTGGGCATGCCGTGGATGGGGTTATTCCTCATCTTTTGGGTTATTACGAATGTGTCGACGTCGTTCTATGACATTGAGATCGCGCCTACGTTTTATCGTTGGGGATATGCTTGGCCGCTTCACTCGAGTAAGTTCTTTCTTCACTAGCTATCTTCGAGTAAGCTGACTGGTTCTAGTTGTTGAAGGTAGTCGCCAGGTCCTGTTCGGTCTGCACTCGCGCATTGGACTAGATTTTGGTATTTTGATTGCGTGGGGAGCGGTCAACACTGCGTTCTTCCCTTTCTGCTGTTACTTTATGAGGTGGAAGAAGCAGAGGAACGTGACAGAGTACTGGGAGAGCTAGAGCATTACCTTATTCTTGGATTGTAGTATCGAAAAGTGGTATCATGTAAATCTTGGATCTTTTAATGTATAAATCATTGGCCTCAACGACTCATGTATTTCAGAGACTGGAGAAGCGCGCTAGGCCGCGCTAGATCGCGTAGCCGCACTTTGATCAATCGTACCTTGAAGCCTCAACTCTTGCAGAGAGGGCTAAGAAAAACGTTCACAAGCTCAGTGGCTACAGTAACTACTTCTTTAGATAGAGTGTGGTCTTGCGATTTCCTGACAATAAATCATTTTGAAGCTGTCATGATGACCTCAGATATTCGTCGTACCAGGAGGGCGATCACCGTCATCAGCCATACAACAAGACCTCTACACATCGCACCTGCTGTGACCGAAACACTATTACCTTGTCCAACTTATTGTGAACGTTGTCATCAGCAAAATCAGCCAAGCAACAAACCTTCACCAACATGACATTTATCCTAAGAACAACGGCACGCGCCCTGCGGGTCAAACCCTCGTTCCGCACATTCACGACCGCTCGCCCGTTGGCTCAGGAGCTCAAGCGCGGTCCCGAAATGGTCTCAAACAAACCCGATCAGAGTACCAACTCGTCTGCAAAGCCCAACGCCGACGCACGCTCGAGCACTCTCAACACAGATGTGCAGTCCAGTACCTCCAAGGACGAGCACAAGAGCGGCGACGACCACCCAGCAAAACAGCCAGATCAGCAGGCAAAACCAACGAGGAGCACGGGTATCGGTGGTCAGGAGGAGGTAAAGGGTGGAAAGGAAGGTCTCGACGAAATTAGTAAGAGTGGGAAGAAGAACCTGGCTGGGCAATAGGGGAGGAAGAGACAGAAGGATTCACTAGCTTGATATTTGAATAAATGTCAGTCATTAAGCATAGCTTCCATCGTATTCCGAGGTACAAACCCATGTTGTGAGCGTGCTGCCTGTTCGCGGATGCGGGAAGGTTTCTTGTCGCCGTGTTAGCCGAGAGTATGAGTGTAAAGGCCTCCATTTCGAGTCAGTGGTCGCTCTGGCTGTGGTTGGGATGATAACCACTTTTAAATGGATGGAGTTGAGCTCGTTCCAAGTGCTCGGCATGATCGACGTGTTAAGGGACAATCCCCGGCGGCTCTCTGTAGCGTGGATTCGCGACTACTGCGATCGTGTGGTTCAAGGGGTGGAGAGTCGAAGATCGGCCCCTTGCGAACTACCTATCGTGGATTATGGATACGGCTGCGTGGGTATGCTCTCAGAAGAAGAAGGCGGCGGCTCGAATACATTCATCATATACATCCAGGCTGTCGGTATGCTGTGGCAGATTCCGACAATAGCGCCTCTGGAGTCAGCAACTGTATTGCACAGTAGCAAGATCAAAAGGCGCTCGATAAGACCATGGTTGGCCGGCGGGGCATCAAAAGTGGAATAGCAGCACCGGAGATACACAGTATTGTTAGAGGGCCAGATGTTTCGCAAGTTGAACATCCCAGTGACCAAGGATGCCGGAGACAGTGAGCATGTGAAGGCAGGGTGGAAGTGCAGGAGCTGCGGGGACAAGGACTCTACTAGGTGTGATAGGGGTGTGCTTGGAGCCGGCTATACCAAACCTGGCCATCGTGGTATAGCACGGTCCTCGGAGAGAAAGATAACGGCGTGGCTGACACGTAATTCCGGATACTGATGAGAAACGCGCAGTATAGCCGTGTTGTCGTGATTCCATCTTGATAGTGACCTGCCGTTGTGAGTTGAAGTGGTTCGGTATCTTCCTTTCAGGCTACAGCAGGCTGCGCTGCACAAGGATTAAGACCATTTGGAGAGAGACGGCTGCCGAGATGGTTCAGCATAGCTCAGTTCGCACTGCTCATCCGCGTCTAGATTCTGCCGCTGCTGCTGTCGTTCAGGTACTTAGGTAGCGGCATGCGTGGTGAGGGAGCAGTCTGAAGCCCACCACCAGACCGAGGATTGAGCGTGGCCTCAAGGCGTTGGACAGGTTTTGCAAGAATCGCAAACAAATGGTCTTTGTCATTGATTTGCCCTCGATATCGACACGTTTGTACAGGAAACGGCTCAAGGTGGGATGAGCATCAGGGGTTAGGACCAAAAGCAACGACCGTTTGGTCAGGCTAGCGCATTGGCGCTGCGCAGGTGGGTCTTTCCGCCATGGCGCACACCTCGGCGTCGGGGTGCAGCATCCTTGGACCATCGAATTGCGCATCGGTTCCATGCGGAGTGAGACGTCCATTTCTTTTGTTGTATTCCCAGGATCATGAGTAGCAGTCGTCAGCCACTGAAACCTCGCGGTGCGCCATCAAAAGCACGAATTGGCCGCGCCAGAATAGCTATGCCAAACTGATATCGTCCACACTTCTCCACGCTTCACCCCACGTCATACCTCGAGTCCAGAGCTCCCGTAGCTTTTCACATCACGGCCAGCAAGTGGCGTGACCCGGTCCAGAGCTCACATATCAAAGACACAGCTTCTCGAGCTTGCACCACCTGCGCTTCTCGCACATTTCCCTGGTGGGCTTGCTGCTTGTCTGCGAGGTCGCCAATGCACACAACAGCATAGCTCGGCTTCGCGCAGACGCACAAATACTACACCATGGCTCCAGGGTAAGCAGGAAGTTCCTGTAAATGACCACGTAGCACGAGCGTGACACGACACCTATTAATCTAGCGACTAACCATTTCCCCAGATCTATGAAAGAAGCCGTCAAGGCTCTCGACAACGCCTTTGGCTCTTCTGACGTACCCTACCCGTTCCCCGACGAGCTCTGTGCAATCATACAGAGCTTTCTCGATCGCTACGACAATATCGACGATCACGACTCGCAGCGTTTCCACGAAGATCTTCACGCATTATATCAACGGCATGTTGCTGAGGACCCGGCTAAACACGGCGCCTTCCTATCTGCACTGCGACTTGTACGTCCGGCTCTGATCGGAGAGACCAGGTTGATAGTCTGGTGGAACTTGGTGCTGAAGCCTACAATTGATGGGATAGGACACAAAAGGCATGAAATTGAGGACGCAAGAGAAGTTGTGCAAAGCATATTGCTTTACGATGCCGACGAGGATCATACTGGAGAGCAAGCACGTCTCTCAAAGCTTTTCACCAAGCTGATCCTCGACGCATACCTTCTCAGGACCGATGTCTCTGCGTCGCCTGAGAACGCGGTTGCGCCCGAGAACGAGTTCATCGCAAACGAGCTCGAGAGCGTGCTGATCACATTTGGAAGAAAGATGCCTAAGGTAAGCTTCCTTTGAGTTGTCCATATTGACGAGTACTGACGCTAGGAGTTGCTACTCTCTGCTCTGGATGAGCTCTTCGTACAAAAGCAGTACCGTATGCAGGCTTTGGGTCTGCTGAGCGCTTTCGTGCGCCTACAACCTCCACACCTGCATCTCGTACTCGACACCCAGCTCTTGCAGCATCTGGAGAAGTGCCTCCTTATCGACACGTCGACCATTATCCTTGAACTTGCCCTCGTAGTGTTGATCATGCTTTTACCGCACATCTGTGGCGCTCTGACTTCAGATCATCACCTTCAGAAGCTATTCCTGATCTTTACCAGGATTCTTTGTTTTGACAAGTTGAGCAAGTCCGACGATCACAACAACGAAAGATTGGACGAAGAGAAAGATTTTGAAGATAGCGAAGAAGATGATGACACAGACATGGAGAGTGACCAAGCCTGGGAGCAGTTGCAGCCAGCAGAAGGTGAGGAAGGCGGCTCGCCAACCTTGATGCACTACTTCACTTTTTTGTATGGACTTTATCCTCTCAATTTCATGAGCTTCATCAGGAAGCCTAGGAAGTACCTGAAGTCGCTCAACTTTCCTGGCGCGCGAGATTTCGACCTCGATCAGGATCTCATCTACAGTCGAACCGAAGCCTACCGGACAGTTCATCTGTTACACCCAAACATGTTTACGACAACCATCGATGAGGAGCTGAGCGAAAATAGATGGTTGAAAAGTGACCCGGCTGATGTTGTTACCGAGTGTATGGACCTTTGTGTGGCAGTGTCAGCAACTCTGGAAGATCCTGGCCCACCTCCTACGACCAAACTTCCGCCTGTGCCGCCTCTACCCGAAGTCCCAGCAGAATTTACCCTCGATGAGTCTGGTCATGGTTCTGATGTCAGTTGGAGGAACACCCAGTCTACCATGTTCGTTCCTCCGGGAGATGCTCCAGAAGTACTGGAGAACGCCGAGTTGCCATTGCGGTCAAAGTCAATTGCTTCTACAAGGTCTTTCCAACCAGCCTCGCCTCTTTTAAAAACGCATGACACGATGGACTCACCAACGTTGCCCCCGGCAAAGGAATCTCTAAAGCAAAACCTACTCAACACCTCAGTTGCAATCTCGCTGCGCAAAGTAAATCCGCAACCAAGCCTTGACAGCTTCGTTCGCTCGGCTGCTGGGACCATCTCGCCTCCGCACCCACATAATGATTTCCACAACCAAACGATGTCCTCCCTGCAGCGCGAAATTATGCTCCTTCGAAACGACCTGAATTTTGAGCGCTACTTAAAGCTCCAGCACTTGTCTCACATTGGGCAACTGCAGCGAAAGCACATTCGAGAGGCTGCGGTAGAGGCGGACACTCAGAATTTGATCAATACTAACAAGACACTGAAGGCCAGGCTTGCAAAAGCGAACGAGGTATACGCTCAGCTTAAGAAGGAGACACTGACCAGCCGCAATCAATCGAAGAAGTGGGAGAGTGATCTGAACGCCAAGGTCCGAGGCTACAGAGATAGCGAGAAGACGTGGCATAGCGAAGAAGAGGGGTTGCGTTTTGACCTGCAAAGAACGCAATCTGATTACGAACATCTCAGGAAGGTCGTAGAGAAGGCCGAAGCTGAGCAATTGAGAGCCGAGCAGCGCACGAGGGCCCTCGAATATGAGCTCGAAGACTACAGCAACGTTCGCCACGAGCTCGAGTCCGCACAGCAAAAGATCATGGATTTCGAGGATCAAGCCCAAGATCTTCACTCCCTCATTCAGGAGCGTAATGACTTACGGAACAATCTCGAGATCGCGAACATGCGATTGAACAGTCGCGAGGCTGAACGGGAGCATTCTATTTCGGCGTACGAAAGGCACATCATGACTCTGGAGCAACGTTTGCAGGCAGCCGAGAAGTCAGCAGGTCCACCAGGGCAACTGCCTGCTTCTGTGCAACAGATGCTCGACTCCGGTCTCGCAGCAAGTCAAGCCAAGCTGCAGAGCTTGAAGAAGACGTACCAACATCTCTCAGCGCAACACACGGAGCTGCAGATGAAGTACCAAGACCTTGAAGCTGAACATCAAGCTGCGTTGGGTCGTTTCGAGAACCAGGAGGAGACAGGACATCATGAGTACGCGCAATCACAGCTTAGCCGTCACTCGAGTTTGCGCGAAGAAAGCCACTGCGGCCCGCGGAGTCTGCCTCCGTTGTCGACCGAACCTTCCATCAACGAGGAGCGCGAGTACTTCTCCGACATGCAGTCACCAACCTCAGTTGGTAGTCCCTCAACTATTTCACCAGCAGCACAGAGACCAGCTCGGCTGGATTCCATGCCCAGCCACGGGAGCCAGCGATCACAACGATCACCTCCTGGTCCATCGATGTATCCTGCATTTGGTGGCGCGCTCCATCCCGACTTGTACGAATCACAGGCGCTGGCTAGAAGCGGCATCGCCCCGCAGTCGAGTGCAAAGAGTAGTTTTTCTGTGGACACAGAGGGCAGTGGTGGCAAAGACAAGGTCGAGCCGAAGTCTGAGGTGAGAGTGTACGGTCGTGGTAAGTAGCTCCTCTTCTGAGATTGATACAGCACACTGATGCAAAACAGGTGGCGCCCAGAACATCGGTAAGAAGGTCAAGGAGAAAGAGCAAAAGAAGGTTTCGTCATCGAAGACTGGCGGCTTTCGAGGTTTGAGAGGGATCATGTAAGCCCTGGGCGGTCTACGTCTGCAACCGCGAAGGCTGCACGATGAATCAGGAAAGACATGAGACGTGCTTGTTTCCTTGTACGACAAAACAGGCAGTCATGACGCGTACACATACGGACGTGTGGGTCAGCCTGTAAGCGAAACAGACAGCAAAGGCTACATCGCTAACGATTAAAAGCAAGATGGTAAACAGTCAATGAGACAATAATACATATTACTTAATACTTTCTGCATGGTCGCGCGTGCCAGTCATGAACAATCGTTAGCCGCCACACGAGTCCGAACTTGAATACAACAAATTCTATGTAGGAAAGAAGCTGATATGTAAGACAACGCACACTGCTTGTATTGTCTTCAACTTCCCGCATATTGCAGAAAGCTCTTCTGACTGGAACGGCTGCTGGGCCGAAGGCAGACATTATATCGCAGCTCGTTACACTTGAGTAGCACCAATTCCCAGACAGGAGACTGGGCTACAGACTCTGGATCACAAGTAACATACACATTCATCCTTCTGTACCAATTTATCATTCCGCAATCAGGAATTGAGACACTGAAGCAAAGCCGCGGGCTACACACATGGGGTCGTACCGTAGACTTTTGCACATGCCGCCATTGGTTTTAGTCGCAGCACAGAAGGCCTGCATTATCGCACTAAATCAGGGTTCAAATATGTGCACATTTTTGCTTTGTTTTGGTTGCGCCAGTTCTGCGAATGCCGTGCTATCTACAGCTAGTTTTCATAGTAGATGTTAGTAGAGTTTTTGAGCAGTCAAATTAAGAATCGGTTAATTTCAGGTAAGAAAATCAGGGCAAAGGCATAGTTTGTAAAAGTTTCGGATCTGAAGAAGAAAAAATGTAGCTCTGATCATGCAGATAGACAGTTTCCACATAAACTGTGTTGGTATATATTTTTACAGACAATATCTTTGTCAGGTTTGCAGAAAGTCTTGTTCGCCAGACGGCATGTTAAATTCCAGCAAGATAAAGTTGTGTGGAGAATTGGGGAGAAGTTTTCATGATTGGCATTGAAGATGCTCGGACAGTCAAACTGCATCGTGTTGGTTTTCGCAGAAGGTGCTCGGGCAAAAAGCATACCACTATGCTGGCCAATGTTGAAAGTGAGAAAGATGTTTGGTCCCGGCCAATGGAAAAGGTGTGCAGACGCAGCGGATGAGTGATTATTTCCATAACGACTGCTCCCATAACATAGGATTACAGGTAGCTTATTTTCACTCCACTCATGCGATGCCACTCCGCGCCATTAAAATCGACAAGCTGCATCTCAAGGCTTTCCGAGAATGTAAAAAGGTGTCAGATACACAGGAAACGCAGGACTCATAGCTGATCTCGACGAGGATTTCCGCAAGAGAAAGTATCAGCCTGCTGAAGCGTGTGATTTCGAAGCAAATGCAATACTTTGCGTAGTGTTTTCGAGGCAGAACACGAACAAGATGTCAACCTTTTTGTCGAATTTGAAAACCAAAAATGCACCTGAAACTGCGCAAGATAAGTAATTTATAGCTCACCAACTTCTTGACATACGTATCGTTCACAGGGCCTTTGAACCCACGTAAGATATAACATGACTTGATTCCGGTAGGTGGGTGTGAGAAGGCTTGCTTCGGCAGTCATTTCTGAGACCAAAGAAGCAAGACATGAAAACCTCGGTGCATGGCTTGGGGAGGCATGAGCATTCATGGTCAATGATTTTGTGAAAAATTTCACATAAGATCGGATGCCGACGCGTCAGAACAGACATTCTCCAGTCTGGGACGTGACTTTGAACAAGAATAGTATCACAAGATCGATGGTGAACCAGTAGTAGCACACGAGTGACATGTATGGACGATGCAAGTCCGGTCAGAGAATATAAGTTTTAAGCAACACGCTTTTGGTGGTAGAAGAAGCCAGACTCAAGGACACATTATCTGTGCCAGCTCGGTTTGGAGGAAAGAACATGCCGATGCTGCTCAGCTCAATCGAGAGAAGAAGGAGATGGTCGTAAATGTAAAGGATGTGCGTCCTGTCAGTCAGCCATATCGCAGGTGTGACCGTTTGTTCTGTCCAGATTGCGACGAGTCAGAACCACGGCAAACGGATCGAGCTCACATAGCTCGACACGCAGCTCGACACATAGCTATGCGCGTTGAGAAACAACGACGAATTGAGGAGGGTTTGAAGAATGTCAATTTGCATGTGTTCATTCATCGTATCATAGTCGCCCCGCGCAGTGGGTGGTCGACAGAGAAAGTGTACTCGCTAAAACGCTACAATAAACCAACGCTGTGTCCTTTTTGACCTTGTGCTCCGGAAACATATGCGACCTCAATCGTTGTAGTTGACCACACCCGAACCGTCCTTGTTTGCCTTTGGGAGGCCATAGCGTTCGCTCACATCATCCTCCTGTGACCTGGAGTTAGGGTCGAGATATGGTCGCTCGGCCTGGTTGCACACACGCACAGCATGGCGGCGGTGCGGTGCGAAGCCGTAGGTGGCGGAGTGGTTGGTGACGCGGTTATCCCAGAATGCGACGTCGCCGGCCTGCCACTGGAACCGTGCATGGAACTCTGGGGATGTTGCGACGATTTCGTTCAGCATAGAGATGATGTGGTCGCTCTCGGTCTTGGGGACGCCCACAATCTTTGTGACGAAACCAGGATTGAAGAAGATGCTCTTCCAGCCAGTAACGGGGTGAGTGCGCACAAGTGGGTGTTCGGTGGTAACTGGTTCACGGCGTACGGTGCGGCCGAGTTCTCGCGTACCTTGCGCTTGCAACTCTGCTGAGTGCAGTGCTGTAAGCGACTCCAGGTACTTTTGCATTTGCGGGCTGAGCATATCGTAGGCAGCGTACTGAGAGGACCAAAGTGTGTCGCCACCTCCACCGCGGGGCGGGCCAGTCAAAACCTTCAAGGAGGTGTATGAGGGAGGTTGAATCTCGTATGTGACCTTTGCAACGTCAGAGCGATCCAAACGAGAGGAATGGATGGATACTTACGTCGGAGTGCCAGAGAAAGGTAGGTGAGAACAGGGATCGGAGGTCAGGCGAACCCTCGCCAGTGTAAACCACGTGAACATCCTCAAGTCCTTCTTGACAGGGCACAGCAGTGGTGGCATGCTTGTGCAGTTTGCCAAAGTACTGACCAAGAGCACGCTGTTCGTCAATGCCGAAGTTCTTCTGATTCCTGAAGAAAACGACGCCGCGGGTCGCGATCAACCTTGCGAGATCATTCTTCTGAGGATCGGTAAGAGTGGCAAGATCTACACCGTGGATCTCTGTGCCAATCTTGGGATTGTAGTCAAACACTTCTGTAGCTGACGACAGGAGGTTCTTAAAGTTGACATCGCCAAGCTGGCCTTTGTCTGCATACGGAATCTCCTCAAGTGCTGGCCATGTGATCTCAGGGAATCGCGGTCGAAGGTGCTCGAACTCATAGGAGTCGTCGTGCTTTGTGATTGCTGTGCGTCCTGGGACGTAGTTGTGTGTGTTGGCAGGCTTCACCGCTTGCTTGCTTGTTACAGTGGGTGCCGACTCAGTCGACTGGAACGCTGGCTCTACGAGTCCTGGTGCCATTTTGCGGTAGTGGTGATGTGGAAAAGTAGCTAATTGGTGGTGATCCTGTATGTAAGGTACCCGGTCGTATTGGTGGGTTGAAGCTATTTCCCTATGGATATGACTGAGATGGATGCTGAGTAGATCGGCAGTCAGTCTCAAAGTGACAGTATTGAATGTAGTTGCGCTTGGCTGACGTTGTCGAGACCTGTAATGAAGAAGGGACAAGTAAATTAGCGGTCGCAGTACTTATACTTACTTTTACCCTTTGGGCGGTACGTAGACTCATGTCAAGGCGCTTACACTACGGATTGCGCCATCGCTCGCAATCACGACTTCTGCCACATATGGTCCGACCGTTTTCTCCACATTTCTGGCCGCCATGTGAGATCAGATTGGGACTGCAGCCCGCATTCGCTCCGCGGCGGTGGATCCGGGGAGAGCAGCATGCCGACTACCTTGTCGAATTATGACGGTTGTGATGTTTGGGATGAGCACTTTCGTAAAGTGCTAGTGATGGCTGTTATGCTGCAGCTTGCACTTCTCATCTTGATCCAGGCAGCCCCTTGTCCTCCACCTGATCTACATCTTCATGTTCTGGTGCTTGAGATGGCCTTTTCATTTGAAACGCGATCTCAAAAATGGCAGGTAAATCCTGCCCATGACCTGAGATCATTGAAAGCTGTGACAGTTCAGTGCTGAAGTCGACGGAGTGGCTGCGCTAAGGCTTAATACGGTATGGTGTCGAGTGATTGCACCATCTTCTGGGGACATCACGCCTTCGCTCGTCTTCAAACATAAGACAGCGCAAGGGCCACTACCGACACCATTTCGTAATCTGGACAAGAATGATCTGGAACATCAGATCAGATCGTTCCGGTGAGAAGTCGGCGCTGATACGGCATGACGTCCTCTCGAAAGCTCGACATCGAACACTCACCACGGCAGCGTTCTCATAGCGTCTCGTACATTGTTGCTTTGGATTGCCGGGCCTTGCTCCCGCAACAAACATGCTGCTCAGGCATCGGGCGCATGGCAATCACACGTAAGAGGAGAAGTGTCGACAAACGACTTGGTTGAGTGCAGCTCACTGGTTTGATGCTTTTGATTGGATACATGAAGTTCCGAAAGTCGAGTCCTCACCAAAACGCCGTGTAGTATGCCTAGAACGCCATACAATATGCGGTGGGCTCAGCTCGGACTGTGATGGCTCCGAGTGCTCCTGGAGGAGGCCAACAGCAACGCAGCGCAGGTATGAGGTGAACGAGCACATGAGCCTCCTCTTTGTATGAAGTCCGTGGACACTTTCCACTGAGTATCAATCCTTCCGTGTTGGCTGGATGTTGGTCTCAAGCGTGGGTATGGGCACGCCGTTGAGATTGGTCCATTTTATCCAGGCTTTCGGTGCAGGCTTCTCTGCAGCAACAACAGCTTCAGATTTGGTACTGCCGTCCTCGGCCAGCTTGTTGCGCTGCCTCACTATGCCCGCCTCTTCTAATCGCGGCGTCCAATATGGATGGATGCCTTTGTGAATCCGCCACAACTCGTAGTTGCCAATGCCGAGGACGAGTATCGAGGTAATTAGGCGGAAGCGCTGTGCGGTGCGCGTAGATAGTGCAGAGCTCATCGTGAAGACTGCCTGGCTTTGGGAGTAAGGTGGATTGCCATGGACGCAGCGCTCAGGTGAGAGGTGCCGGTTGTGCGGAGATAACGCGGGGGCGACGGCTGCTTGGCTCGGATGAGCCGCATCGCGACTCCCAAAACTTTCTGAACACCAGACGTCACGCCCATTTGGGCTCCAACCGCAGCAATGGACGACCTCGAAAATCTCGAGTTCTTATCGCTCGTGTCCAAGGTCACGTCAGAGATCCAGAATCATTTGGGCGTGTCCGACAAAACGCTCGCCGAGTTCGTCATCGACCAGCATGCCAGCGCAAAGGGCATTGATGATTTCAAGGAGCAGCTGGAGGCTATGGGCGCCGAGTTTCCACAGAGCTTGGTGGAGAGCATCGATCGCCTGATCCTGACGCTGCATCCCAAGTACAAGAACAAGGGCACAAATGGAGCCAAAGCAGCTAAGGGCGACGACGACAGTCGCGACCGCAAGACGCGCGTTTTCAAGGGACTGGCTATCGCAGACAAGGATGTCGACTTCAGCGACCCCGAGGACACGCCCGCGAACAATGCGCCGGAGCTGGACGCGCTGGATGACACGTTTGCAATGCTGGAGGGCCTGGCTGGAAAGGGTGCGGGAGCAGGAAAGCCCAAGGAACGGTCACGCAAACGCAGCATGAGTCCGTACAGCAGTGACGACGACAGGGGAAGCAAGCGTCACAGGCGCAGGGATAGAGATATGTCAAAGTCAAGATCGCGCAGTCGCGGGCGCCGGCAGCAGGAGCACGATAATCTGGTCTTCGAGGACGAATTTGGACGCACACGAACCGTGAAACGCCACGAAAAGCAGCGCAGCCGCAAGAAGTACAGGGACGAGGACCTTGACGAATTTCGCCGACCGCCCACGCCCGAGCTCGACGACGAGCCTGTTCTCTACAAGGTGTACGACGGCAAGGTGACTGGTGTCAAGGACTTCGGTGCGTTTGTCAATCTTCAGGGCGTGAAGGGCAAGGTCGATGGGCTGGTACACGTCTCGCAAATCCAGGAAGGAGGGCGGGTCAATCATCCGTCTGATCTTCTCTCAAGATGGCAAGAGGTCAAGGTCAAGGTTATCAAGATGGAAAACGGAAGACTATCATTGTCGATGAAGGAAGTCGATCAGCAAACAGGGCGTGACCTTGCACCCTCCAAACGTATCGAGTCTTTCGGATCGGGTGCTAACTCCCAAGCACTCGGAGGCATACCTGGCTTGATGGACGGCAGTGTGCCTGTGGTCGAAGACGGTTACAACAGTCGCAAGAATGGCATGCGAAAGCGAATGACCTCACCTGAAAGATGGGAGATCAAACAACTTATCGCATCTGGAGTCATTCCCAAGTCAGATTACCCAGACATCGATGAAGATTATAATGCACATATCGCCGGTGAAGGAGGCTTCGAGGAAGAGGAGGATGTTGACATCGAAGTGCGCGAAGAGGAACCGCCCTTCCTGGCTGGACAAACCAAGCAGTCACTGGAGTTGTCTCCCATTCGAATCATCAAAGCACCTGACGGCTCGCTCAACCGAGCAGCTATGGCTGGCGATACATTAGCGAAAGAGCGACGAGACTTACGTCAACAAGAGGCTCAAGAGAAGGTTGCGAAGGAGGCTGCAAACGTGGACCTCAGCAGTCAGTGGAATGACCCCATGGCCCAGCAACGACAGTTTGCCAGTGACCTACGCAATACACGAAGAGATCAGCCCACCGAAGCCATGCCAGAATGGAAGAAGATTTCGACAAACAGCAAGGACGCCTCGTTTGGCAAACGTACAAACATGAGCATCAAGGACCAACGAGAGTCTCTGCCAGTTTACAAGTTCAGGAAGCAGCTGCTCGAAGCTATTGCCGCTCACCAGATTCTGATCGTTGTTGGCGACACGGGGTCTGGTAAAACTACACAAATGACTCAGTACTTAGCTGAAGCAGGATACGCGAACGAGCTCGTGATTGGCTGCACACAACCTCGACGTGTTGCAGCCATGAGTGTTGCAAAGCGTGTTGCTGAAGAAGTTGGTTGTAAGCTCGGCAACGAGGTTGGTTATACCATTCGATTCGAGGACAACACATCACCAGATACGCGCATCAAGTACATGACGGATGGTATTCTGCAAAGAGAAATCTTGCTAGACCCGATGTTGAACAAGTACAGCTGCATTATGCTGGACGAGGCTCACGAGCGTACCATTGCTACTGATGTTCTGTTCGGACTATTGAAGAAGACCCTCAAGCGACGACCAGACATGAAACTTATCGTCACCAGTGCCACCCTCGATGCTGACAAGTTCTCGGAGTACTTCTACAAGTGCCCCATCTTTTCCATTCCTGGACGAACCTGTAAGTGCCTCTCTCGAAATTTCTAGTGTAGTATGCTAACGCACTTTTAGTCCCTGTCGAAGTCATGTACAGTCGAGAGCCGGAGTCTGACTACCTGGATGCCGCTCTGATCACAGTCATGCAGATCCACTTGACAGAGCCTGCTGGAGACATCTTACTCTTCTTGACAGGTAAGGAAGAGATCGACTCGTCTTGCGAAGTCCTGTCAGAACGCATGAAGGCACTCGGACCGAATGTACCCGAGCTCATGATTCTACCGATTTATGGAGCTTTGCCCTCGGAAGTCGCATCGCGAATCTTCGAGCCCGCCCCAAATGGCACTCGAAAGTGTGTCATTGCTACCAATATCGCCGAGACCAGTCTCACCATCGACGGCATCTACTATGTCGTGGACCCAGGATTTGTCAAGCAAAGCTCGTACGATGGTAAGCTTGGAATGGATCGATTGCAGATTACCCCCATTTCGCAAGCTCAGGCTCGGCAAAGAAGTGGAAGAGCTGGGAGAACAGGCCCAGGAAAATGCTTCCGCTTGTACACCGAAGCTGCCTTCCAGAACGAAATGCTACCCACCACGATTCCTGAAATCCAGCGACAGAACCTGTCCAATACTATCCTGATGTTGAAGGCCATGGGCATCAACGATCTTCTCCATTTTGACTTTATGGATCCACCGCCAACGAACACTATGCTTACGGCTCTGGAAGAGCTCTATCAGCTCGGCTCACTCGACGATGAAGGTCTGCTGACCCGCCTCGGCCGCCAGATGGCTGACTTTCCTATGGACCCTACACTATCCAAGTCTCTTATTAAAAGCACAGAGCTACAATGCTCCGATGAAGTCCTCACTATCGTCGCTATGATCAGCGCGACGCAATCAGTGTTCCACCGTCCTCGCGACAAGCAGCAACAAGCGGACCAGAAGAAGCAGAAGTTCAATGATCCATCAGGCGACCACATCACCTTGCTCAACGTATACAATGGTTGGAAGCAAGGCGGCTTCAGCACACCTTGGTGTCACGAGAATTTCGTCATACCACGCAATATGCAGCGTGTCAAGGATGTACGGAACCAGCTTCTACAGATCATGGCACGCCACAAACACACGGTCGTCTCGTGTGGGCGCAACACAATCAAAGTGCGTCAGGCACTGTGCTCAGGCTTCTTCCGCAACTCCGCACGAAAAGACCCCGCCGAAGGTTATAAGACGCTTGTCGAAGGCACGCCAGTATATTTGCATCCTTCCTCGTCCCTTTTCGGCAAGCCGTCAGAACATGTGGTTTATCACAGCTTGGTCGAGACAACGAAGGAGTACATGCATGTGTGCAGTGCGATTGAACCGAAGTGGTTAGTTGAGGCAGCGCCGACGTTCTTCAAGGTCGCGCCAACGGATCGTCTGAGTAAGAGGAAGAAGGCGGAGAGGATCCAACCGTTGCATAACAAATTCCAGGGCGAAGACGACTGGAGATTGAGTGCACAGAGAAGAGCTGGCAGGGGTGGTGGAGGTACTTGGGGATAATAAAGATTCCAGATTGGTTGACACTACTTTTGACAATTGTTCAATACCACGTGCGCAGGACTGCGTGCAAATGAATACCACGCGTTTCTCCGTAAGGCTGCGATCTCATTGTATGCTCTTGTAAACTTCTTCGCAGGTGTTAAACTCGACGCTCACATCATTCATATCCGGTGGAAATATGTCTTGAAAAGAGCGTGCGCGGTAAATGACTGACCTTACGTTCGCACCAAGCCAGCCTCGCGGAAGTCCACCAATCAGGACTCCTGGGCCGGAGCAAAACTTCGAGGGTAAGTCCGCTGCTTGAGAAGTTTACTGGTTTCCCGCTACTTGTCGTCACTGATGCAATCCTGCTGCACCCGACATGGTTTTTCCGGCCTGATGTGGACCACTTCCTTGAAGTGAATACACAGTGGACATCTGATAGCAATGTCTACGCTCCCCGGATGCTGGCCGATGCATGGTTTGTGAACTTATCAATCAGCGAATAGACACAACTGCACGCGTCATCTCTATCTGCCTATCATCCACCAATGAATGGTGCCTGGGACCATGGGCTGTTCGAATTTAAGAACATCACATGGGGCCTCACACGCTACACTGACATCTCCGTGATTATCATCTATTTGCTACAACGAGCGCCAAAGGTGCACACGAGCAAAGACAGCATCTAACCATACCAGACGGTCGACCTGGCTAGTTTTACAGGTCAGCCTCCGACCCCTGTAGCTGCTGCCATCCCGCCACCACTCGAGCCATCCACGCTTGTTAAGGGACGCATGTCGTGCTCGTACCAATACAGCTGCACGTCAGTTAACCTGGATAGAGCACTTGGAGTCTGCAAGACCTACGCTTTACGCCTGACAGAGTTTCTCAGCACAAATCCGCGCATCAGCGACACCGACGAGGTCACGCCTCAGTCAGGACTTACATGGCGGATCCCGACAAGAGCGACATCCCACCGACACTTTCTTTCCGTGCTCTACAGCATTCATGAAAAAATCCAGAGGAGTACACGTGGTGTTCTGACGTTGAAGGGGTATCTTATACACCCCTCGGACTTGCTTTCATTCCCACACAGGTGGTAATTATGCGGCCATACACTCTTGAGAGCTACCCTGGATATACAAAATCCAACTATGAGTCCGCGGAAGCAATTAGTAACGTTATCGTCCCCAATAACATTGTCTCCAACTGGGCGGCCGGCAAGCGATGGAAGGATAACATACTCCGCTTTTCACACAACGCATCTACCAAATATGCAAGTACACCATCTGATCGCTGTCGGGCAATTCCGGACCTTGGCTTCGTCGAGCACAAGGCCATGTTTGCTCGCTGGGGACAGACCAAGACCGCCCACACCTCTTTTGGACGCATCCTCCGTCGACGCGACGGATTGGAGGTTCTTCGAGCGGATGTTGGCCTGCAATCTGATGTTATTGACTCGGGCAGATTCTTCGCACAAGGACTATGACTCAACAACTGGAGCCTCACAGGAGTGAGTGTACTCGAGTCTCATCCGCAAAACCAGCAGAAGCGCATCTTCAAGTTCTATGAGGCAACTTTTGATACACGTGTGCTAGCAGAGCTGCTTGATAGAGCGCGCGAAGATACACGGCAACTGTACGAAGAGCGTAAGGCCAAGGGATGGTCAAAGCGGATCGGGACAGTGTTTACCTATGGTACCAGCTGCAAACCACCCTCTACCATTCTACAACATTCTCACGTCTCAATTTTCTACGACCCGACCTCTTACACTCGCTTTATCATAACAGAAGGGAAAGATTGAAGGTTATAAAATTGAATTCGTAAAACCTCCATTAATCGAAAGAGAAAAGTATGCCAGACGTAGGATGACGTTCCTCCAGCGCATTGCTATTTAGTCCAACGATGCCCCGCATGAGCGACCCAGCTTCAGAACACACAGACTCTAAATCCCAAAGATTCTGCGAAGCTGATGGCGGAAAGCACCCTAATCTTCTACGCAAAGATCCACACAACGGAAAACAACGTGCAGATGGCGCCAATGAGCGGGATCAACATCGGTCCCGCCAGAATACCCACCGGCAGCCCTTCGGTCGTGAACTGTGCAACTACACCAAGCGTGAAATTCCTCTCGGCTTCGCGTAGCGCAATCTCGGTCCAGTTCCCGCATGCGCTGTTCAAGGTGGCGTCGGCAGTCAATATGGGTAGCTTGGCGATGGCAGCATCCATCATACGCGCATTGAATATGGTGCCTGTGCTGGATTTCTGCAGCAGAACGGTCCGATAGGTGCCATTTGCGCCGATGGTGGACATGTTGGCTGTGCGCTCATAGTCGAGACAGAGATCTGCCTGTGATGGTGTGGCGGAGACTTGTCGGACTTGGACTTGGGCGATGGACGGTCTGGCGCTGGGTACGGCGGCTGAGAGATGGAGAAGTGAGAGGAAGAGGATGAGGTTTGTAAGGAGTGTGGAGAACATCTTGGCTGGTTTCCTTTGTATGCCAAATAAACTATCAGATGTGAGCAAGTGTCCAGCACTTGGTATTAGTCGGCCAGTAACCGTAGAAGCGACTGCGTTTGCCCAAGGCAACAAGGGTAGAGATAAATGCGAAAATGAGGACCAGAGAAATCAGGCCACACCTCAGGACTATATGAGGCTGCTGCGGATTGGGTCGTTCATGCTCATGCTGCACTGCGACGTGGATTGCTGGATGTAGTGGACTTGAACCTATACGTGTCTCAGGTCACTTGGGGCATTAAGCGCCCTGCTATTGCTTGCTAGGCATCGCGGCACGACGATGTGGATTACCAAGTAACATCGGGACTTGCACTAATCATTGCCAGCACCAATAAAAGCCCGTAGGCTGCTTCTGACCTCTCAATGGTTGCACTAAAAGTACGAGCGCGAGGGATGGTGTGGCGGTGGAGTGAGAGGCGAAAGGGACGAGTGAACACAGGTTGGACCGGGAAGGTCGCCATCCGCGCACAGACGTTTCACGCTCTGGGAAGCCACGAACTGCTGCGAGGTGCAAGTCATAACAAGCCAATACATCATGACGCTCAAGGACGGATATCAGAGAGTCATCCAGCACCTTTGGGGGCTCAGCCACAGAAAAAGGGAGTTGTCAGTGTAGTGTGCAGGACTGATTGCTATCTAATATGTAATAGAAAGAATGAGTATATTCTGGATGCGACAGCTACCTAGATCGATCTTTTGCTGGGGCCTCACGCTCGTCGATCGTCAGAGCTGGACTTTTCCCTGGGTTCGCATCGTCGCCAAAGTCGTTGTAGTAATACAGTTTCTGTTCACCACTCGGCAACTTCGTCAAGCCCTCTTGACTAGCCGTACTCCTGAGTGAAGTTGGTCGACCCATCTCAAAGTCCTGGACCCGGTCTTGGTGAACAACATGGACTTCTTTTGTCACAAAGATGGCATTCCAGTTGGCGACCACGGTAGGCCAGAAAATGGGCATCGATGCGCATGCAATAGCAAAGTCGACTTCCAGACAGCTGATGATGAGTACCTCAGGGTACCACCACGTAAAGTCGAAGCTCTTGATGGTGTCTGCGCTGTGCTTGAACGTGCTCCATAAGCGAAGTACAGCCATCAACACGACTACCGAACCCGTCACGAACAGCCCCGTCATCGCTATTATCTGCTTCCTCCTAAGCCCCGGTCTGAAGTACTCGGTGAGTGGGATGAGGAAAATGATGATGTCGAAAAGCATGTTGGTGCTGGCAAAGAGAAGAAGCGTCATTCTTGCTTCTTCCATTGATCGATAGCCAAAGCCGTAGCACTTGGTGTCGGCGGTCCTGTTCCAAAAGCCGGAAACAGGCAGGCAGGGGAACCAAGTCAAAAAGGCGAAGGCAAATCCCCAGCCTGAGACAATAGCTAACATAATCAGGCTGATCCAGCGAAGCAATCCCTGCCGGAAGAGGCGGAGGTATTGCAGTAGCAGTGAAATTTTGATGAGGGCAGTAGTCGTGTGGTAGGCAGCATTGGTGACATAGAGGTATTTCATCATGGTCTGGAGGGTATTCGCGACGTAGACGAGGTGGTGGCCAAGGCCGTACTTGATTCCTGGAAGGTCAGCTTGTTGCACGTTAGCATGTGCGGTGCAACTTACCTGCAAGGAACGCGATCACAGACACCAGGTTCAGTACCGCTGCCAGAAAGACAAAAAGATCGTCCCACCAAGGCTCACGTACGACCCTCAATCGTGTGTGAAGACGGAAGCCTACTGCTGTCCAACTGAGAAGCTGCACCCGTTAATCTACATCTTAACTCGCGTGCACGTGGGGCAGCCTACATGGAATGTAATTGTAACTCCATACATCGTCGCCGGATAATTTGCAATCGGTCGCACACCATCAGGATCTGGGTACGCCTTCACCATCTCACTGATCACCGCGCTGAGTTGATCCATCGTGACGGCCTCCTACGAAGAGCTGTTGTGGATGTCGAGAAGTGACAGCTCCGAGGAGTCTTCAATCACCAGAAGGCGGGTAGAGACTGGCGGAGTACTTCTAGTGCTGGTACAGAAGCATGCGGTGCAGAACACGAACAGGGACGGCCAAATCTCTCAGCCTCATGGCCTAGAGGCCGTTCTACCCTTAAGCTGATGTACCACATGGCATAAGTGGATACCTTCAGAGGCGAAGACATACATGACTCGGCCAATTGCGTAGAGTGACATGGGGCATCCTTAGATTGCCTCACCATTAAAGATCTACTGGTAGCGAGACGCGTTGAAGTCCGTACAACAGTTATGGAGGTTCGGTCACTGGCTCAATTGGGACGTGGGCCGTTATGCTACGCCAGACCGGGAGGCGCGTGTAAGACCCAATTTCTTTCAGGCATGGTGCAGAAAGGAGATTTGGGGCGATTCTGCGCTCCAACGGGCCATTGGACGGCTTATGTCTTCTAGGTGTGCGAGGGAGCAAGAACACGGGCGGTATCTTTGCGCAATGGATCAGCGTCAAGGAGTAGGCTGCTCGCTCGTACTACCTTGAACAGCCGTAGCTGCACATCATATCGACAAAGTCGTCGAACTAGATGCCGTATGCAAATTTTACTGGTGAGAACCTCGGAGCGCTGTGACAGCTGCCGTTCGATGTCAAATGTTTCGCTAAACCTTGCCAGTGAAGCTTAAAACAGCTCTTTTAGGCAGGTACCCCTTGATCTGGACTCCCGTCAAGCACATGCAAAAACGCCGACAGGCTTTACTCAGATCGTAGCCGCATGGTGCTGGCCAAGATGGCATGGCACCCGCTTTGTATGACCATGGTGCAGTTGCGGGCACAAGTGAAGAGCCTTTCGCCGCGTACATAGGAACGTGATGTCGCAGAATCCCTTAGCGCCATCCTTCGTCCTTCCTTTCCTGTCAACACCGTACGTGCCTCCACTTCTCTCCCGCGTTAAATCTCACCTGTTGCACGATCTCGGAATGCTGGAGCGAAGCAATAGGGTGCGCTCTTGCAGCTCCACGATGCGCGTGCCACTTTACGCACCGACACGCAGGATTTACAATCCCACAGGAGGAAATGTCAGATTGTCAATGACTCAGTGTCTTCCACTTCACATCTTGCAGCAGTGGATTTGACCGATTCAACACAGCTCGCAGAATCGCAACGGACAGCGGCCCCGCACCTGGTATAGTGTGTCCGCCCGACCTGGCGGTAATTAATCTGCAGCGACAAGAGATGTGCATGCAACGGCAGATACGTTCGAGAAATTCACCATCATCTACATGGTTTGATCGCCAGGGTTCGAACGCCTTCGAAGAGTCAGTCACGGCCCAAAATGCGCACAAATCCTGAACGGTTTTGAGGGCTTTGTATCTTGTACCTTGCAGTACCTGCTGCTCGACATGAATGAGCTTCAATGCCAAGACCGGAAGGCAACGGACATGATTGTCGTGGAGCAGCAACGCCGCCTCGCGCTTCATCGCATGAATGACTTTCAGTTCCTGATAGTGCGGTCCCAGTCATGGACGCGATGTGTACCGCGGCTGATTTGACGCTTCCTTCATCCGTCAAGCCCGCCCGCACGGTGCAACGTCCATCTCCGGCAACTAATGGCCATCTAATGAGAAAATCGGTGCCGCATAGACAGTGTAGGCGGGCACGCGTACGCCCCGAAAACATTGGCAAGGTCTAGCTTGTGGTAACACTCACAAAGCACACTGGGCACGGAGAATCCCACACAGTTCTACAGCACGTATGCGCAAGGGCTCAGCAGGCGTATCAGTGATCGAGAACCGCAAGCCACGGGCGGAGCAAGATTTGAGCCTCCAAGATCAAGAGCCAGGTTTTCCAGTCAAGTTCCGGTGTATGTACGCGTACTTATTGCACATTTTGGAGCGGGCGTCGCAGCTGCAAGGATCATGCTGGTCGCTGTGTAGATCGTGTCTTCATGGCTTTTTGACAGCGGAAATATACTTTCGGTTAACTGGACTTGAAACACGTCACGGCTGCTGCGCGGCGATATTGTGCAGCAGGTGACCGGTAGATGGGCATTGGCAGAGATGCCTCGAAAGGGCAAGACTCTTACAAGAAGACCTACAGACTGGCATCAACAGGAAGGTGCTATAGCACGACCAGGCCTCGATTTGCTTTAGTGTTGGAAATGTCATAATGATAGCTGAAGGAAGGAAGCCTGCTTGAAAATAGGTGAGCTGGTGCGTATTGACTGCTCGAAAGCGCCGAGTCCTGCAGTATGTTGTCGACAGTATGAATCTGAGAGAATCCACGACGAGAGTTCACCCAACTACTCAAAAAACTGAATTCAACAAGATGAAAGCTTTCTTTTGTGCGAAGCAAGCCGCCACGGCTCACCGCTGATCAGAGTATCTGCAATACCATATGCGCCTCATCGTCCAGCCTCCCACCATCAGCATGCCCTTTTTAGACCACCAACGCCTCGAAATGCAAGCAGAAGATTCAACGACTAGACTAACCATGACACAACGCATCTAATCCTTCATCGTCATATCCTCAAAATCATCCAACAGCTGCTCCATCGGGATCGCCAGCCCCTCGTCCTCCTCACCCTCATCCTCCGTCTCCATAGCATCAGCCTCACGCTGCTGCTGCTCCTGCTGCGCCTTGTACAGCGCGAGCGTAGCCCTCAGTTCGGGATCCTCCTCGACATCCTGCAAGAACATTTCAAAGTCGCGCTCCATCTTGTCCTGATCTTGCTTGCGGGGCGCCATCTCGCTCTCCTCCTTGCCCATGCGCTTGACGCGCCAGTTGCGCTTGTTCTTGTTCTTCTTGGCGCGCTGGTAGAACTTCTTGACCAGCACGACGTCCGGGATCATGGAGGCGTACTTGTTGTTCTGCTCCAACACGTCGAAGATCTCGTTGTTGAAGTTGGTGTTCGACAACAAGTAGCCCATGACGCTGTCGCCGACGTGCAGGATCCCGCCCAGGTGCGTCCGGCAGTAGTATGTCTGGTCGTTGGTGCCCATGTCCGAGGCGCGCGCGATGGTGGCTTCGGCCAGGAAGTGCCGCCCCGCAGACTTACCAAGCGGCTCGATATCGAGCACGATGAACTCGGTAAGTTCTTGGACATCGGCGAGGGGGCGGAAAGGCGTGCGCCAGTACAGCTTTGTGTCGACGTCGGCGGTCTGGAGGGTCGAAGGGTCGATGATCTGCACGGAGGTGCCAATGCGTGTGCAGAGGCCGAGAGGGGAGATGTTGCCGATCTTCTTTGCGAGCGGGATGGGGAGCACGACCAGGTCGTCTTTGCAGATGGGCACAAGCTCGACGGAGTACGAGAACTTGTAGTTCTTGGTCGATGTGTGGATGTCGTGGGAGATCAGCTCTTGCGAGTCCTTGATGTTGACGGGTACGACGGCCTTGAGGAAGTCACAGAAG
This sequence comes from Stagonosporopsis chrysanthemi, assembly GCA_022560025.1. NCBI lineage: Eukaryota > Fungi > Ascomycota > Dothideomycetes > Pleosporales > Didymellaceae > Stagonosporopsis > Stagonosporopsis chrysanthemi. The sequence continues at coordinate 697,249 of JAFISE010000001.1, forward strand.
GCTGTGGCGTGGTTTCGCTGGGCAAAGAAGAAATCGATGCCGTCGTGGACTTCCTTGATGTTAATTGTGTCCTTGTGTGCGCCGTGCTTCAGAATCAGCTGCTCGAGGTACAAGAAGGTCCTCTTGTGCGGGACTTTCTGTCGCACCTGCACGCAGGCTCTCCATGTGTTGTGTGTGTAGCTCTTCGCGCAGTCGGGGCATTGGTGGTAGTTCTGCTTGTACTCGACTTCGAACGTCTGCTGCAAAATGGCGCCCTCGTTGATCTCCGACTGTGCTGTGATCTTGACCTTGATCCTTCTGCTATGGGGCTCCGTCCAGATGAAACTGGCGTCGATGATCCTCAGCTTGTTCAGTCCTCGCAGTTTTCGCAGACACAGCGCGAGTAGCTCGCGCGACTCGGGTTGGGCGACAACCCAGGACGTAGGTGGGGAGAGCCATCGGTCGCAGTCACGGCACATGAGCAGGATAGCTTCACGCTGGACGCCTGTGGTGACGTCGGTCTTGAGCTTGATGCAGTCGTAGCAGAAGGCGCCAGATACTGTGCCGTCTACGGGCGCACCGCAGTCTGCGCAGAGAATCGTCGCTGCATTCTTCTGCTGAGGCGCAAAGGCCATGGCGCCGCCGTCGATCTCCATGGCTGGGGTATCTTTGAAAAAACTGGAAAAACAAGTCTATGTATCGTTATTAAAGAGTGCTCCTCTTTATGCTCCTCGCTGAGAGATTGTCAGATGTGTGAGGCGTGGCGTGGCTGCTTGTGCAAAGGGTCTTGGGGCAAATGTCTGCTTTCAAATGCACCAAACCCCACCCAACTTTTTTCGAGCCGCTTCGGTGATGACTGTCGCCCCGCGCTGATAAGGCTTTATCGCCACGTGCTCAGGCGCATTGTCGGCGTTTGGCATGCCGACCGAGCTGAGAAAGTCTCGTGCATTCGCCATCATTGACGATTACGTTCAAACAGAGCCAGCATGTCTATGCCGTCGCGGTTCGTCTGCAATGCGTGCAGACATGTTGCAAGTCGGGCCAGACCTGCACCATTTTCTAATGGCTTAACATCACACGCATCTTGGAGTTCCAATCGAGCCTCAAGAACCGCCTTCAGTACCAGCATAACACGAAGGAAAGACAAGCAGGACCCGACAAATACCGACCCAGAATTCGCGTTCCTCGACGCCGAAGACCCTGTCGAAGCCAAGGTCAATGCACGAGATTCCATAGCCGTGACTGAAGATGCCATCGAGCCTGAGTCCACCCCAGAAGCAATCACCGAGTCCATAGGCGACGCAGCACCCACACCCTCCACAGCAGCTCCATCCGTCCCATGGTACCTCAAGCAACAATCGGTACCGCGCGCGCCCATCCAAGCCGCCGAGATCCCAGACCTACCCACCAACCCACCTCCCATCCTCGCCGAGCTCCTCGAATACATCGCCGTAACCGCTGGCCTCGACGACCTCAGCCTGCTCGACCTGCGCGACCTCGACCCCCCGCCCGCCCTGGGCCCGAAACTCATTATGATCATCGCTACTGCGCGGTCAGAGCGCCACCTCCACGTCGCCGCAGACCGCTTCGCGCGCTGGCTACGCCGTGAGCACGGGCTCAAAGCCAATGCCGCGGGCCTGCTGGGCCGCAACGAGCTGAAGATCAAGCTCAGGCGTAAGGCAAAGCGCATGCGCATGCTTGCCAACGTGGGTGGGGCCATGCCAGAGGGGAATATTGATGATGGAATACGCACGGGCTGGATCTGCTGCACGCTGTCAAAGGTCGAGGCACATCCGGAAGATACACATATGCCCGGAGACGATGTAAAAGAGTTTGTCGGATTTAGAGACGTGAAGCCCGGTGTCAACATCGTGGTGCAGATGTTCACCGAAGAGAAGCGGGCGGAGACTGATCTGGAGACGCTGTGGGGAGGTGTGCTGCGGACGAAGAAGAGGGAGGAGCGGTCCGCGGATGAGGCGCTGAGGGAGTTGGAGAGGGATCTGGAAGACTTGGAGATGGAGGATCAGGATGAAAGGGCTTCGAATGAGATGGAAGCAAAGGAGGATACGTTGGCTTCAAAGCCTGCGACCCCGCTTCAGCAGTTCCGTAGACCAACGCCGAGCGCTGGAGACGCGTTTCCGGATGCTGACCAGGTGCCTTCTGCGAGGCAGATGCGGGGTCAAAAGCGCAGGCTGCATACGGTTGGCCTTGGACAACGAAATGTTTAGGGGAGTTGAGTTTGCTGTACAATACGCATGATACCCAAGCATAGACGGGGGATGATGTACAACATGTAAGAATAGGAAAGCCCAGCATCGAATAACATTTCACTGTACAATATGGGTACTTGGTGTGCTCGTTACATTTTACAATCATGCTACATAAACATCACATCTCTCAACCTTCTCCATACTCGGCTTATAACGCAAGCATGCCAAGCAAGCTTCCAGCCGCTACCACAGTCCAAATACCCATCACCAGCCCACCGTGCTCAACAGCCTTCGGTCCATTAAACCCAGCAGCCGCACCCCTCGAGGTCGAGCTCGACGCACCCGTAGCACCCGTAGCACCTGCGGTGCCAACACCTGTCGGGCTCGCAGCAGTGCTTTGTCCTGCGGTGCCGACCACCGCGAGCAAGCTGGAGCACGTGCTCGCTGTGGCCGCCGACTGGACCGTAGCCACGCCGCTGAACGCACACGCGGAGCTGCTCCTGCCGTTGCCAAGGTAGTACTGGTTTGCGACCCAGGCGAGCTGGTCCTTGGGGTCGCAGCCCGAGTAGCCGCCGTAGGTGCCGGTCGTGGCGTTGCGGGCGATTCCCGCGCAAAAGTCCTCGTTCTCGCCGCAGATGAAGTTGAAGACGTCGGCATAGGATTCCTCGTCGTTCGAGCGGATGTTGCACTGCAGCGAGGCGACCATGCAGGAGCAGAGCTCGTTGTTGGGGCTGGGTGGGAGAGGGGAGGCTTCGGCTTGCCAGGAGGCGTCGACGGTGGGACAAGCGGGCGCCGAGTTGGCGGGCGTGTAGGCGCTGCGCTGGGTGATTGTAGGGCTGATGGAGGCGAGCTGAGACTGCAGGGAGGTGAAATCAGGGTAGGGGGAGACAGAGGCGTCGTTGTCTGTGAGCTCGACGAGGCCGTAGTCGTTGGCGCCCATGAACCACTCGTACACGATACCGCCTGAGAAGACGCTCGTCATGTTTCCGAAGAGGACTTGCACCTCTGTGAAGGGGCGGTGTGTTGCGCCGCCCTCTGATTCGAGACCTTCGATACATCCGTATTCAGCAAAGAAGACGGGGACAGGGTAGTCAGAGAAGAAATCGACGCGTTCGCCATACGACGAAGATGCGTAGTTGCTGTCGCCGCACCATGAATAGACATTGTAGCCCCAGTAATCGATCTGAGTGGAGTTGCCAGAATTGCCAGGCTCGCAGGCAAAGTAGTGTGCCAACTCGTCGCGGGTGGGCACATCGGCTGTCGCATAGCCTACACCAAGGGTGCTGCGGTAACCTCGTGCAGAGATGTACCCCTTAACGTCGCGGACAGCTGCCTTGACGAATGCTGCTGCTGACGTCTGATTGCCAGCGCTGACGTTCTCGTTACCAGCGAAGAAACCAACGACATTCCTGTACTTCTGAAGCGCATCAACGACACCAGTGTAGCGTTGATATAATGTGACATCCCACTCTGGGTCGTTCGACCTGATCGATGTGCTGGGCTCGCCCAGATCAGCGATAACATAGATGTCTGCCGATGCCAGCTGCTCCATGCAGTCATCGTGATTCTTCGTTGGATCAATAGCGTACACGCGCAGGATGTTGGTGTAGATCTGCTTCAGGTACGGGATGTCACGTCTGCAAGCATCGCCGTCGGCCAACGGGTCAGTGTAGGTGGTATTTGCGCTGGTAGAGCCATTGGGCGAGTAGTTCTGCTGGTACGCAACACCTCTGAGGTAGCTAAAGCACTATTAGCGTTGCATCCGGTCGATCCGCTGAGGGTTTGCACACACAATTGCGAGCCATTGTTCGTGTAGAAGAAGTGCTGTCCGTAGACCTCGATGTCCGGAATGTCGTCGTAGCTCGCCGCCGAAACAAAACCAAACAGTGTCGCAGCAACGGCGCCAATGCCTGCAAAACCGGTCGCAAACTTCATGTTGTCACAAAACGAGCGGTAGCAACCTGCCAAACGAGGGATGAAGCTTTATAGATCGAGCTTGGTACTCGAGAAGAGACTTGGCCGAGAGTAGATGAAGCAAGGGAGGAAGTCCGGCACTTCCGGGTCTTTGTACACGCCAGTATTTTGGTGGCCGCGCGGTGGCTGCAGGTACTATCTGTCAATACGCTCATTGCGTGGCTCTGCTGACACCAACTCGCCGGGGTGGCGTGCGCATTGCTGTGTGTTTGCCATTGGATTGGATGACGACGTCTACGGAACGCATGCGGGGCTGGATCCGAACGCACTCGTCGATAGCGCAACAGACTTTACCCTTCCGGGGACACGAGGTTTATTTCCGTCTCGAAGTTTACGACTGCATGTTATTTTTTTCGCTCTTTGTTTACTCCGAAAAGTGATGTACAAGCGTTGTTACAAGATCATGTTCAACATTGAACTACACAGTGTTGATGCCTCTTCGGTTGTTTCCTTGGCCCTCCGCTTGTGCAAGGATGTATAGTCTACCCAATTGAGGCATTTTGCATCGTGGGACGGGAAGCTGGCAACATCAGAGCGAGGCGCAGCAGCCGAATGAAAGACGCGGGTTGGTTTTAGAGCAGGAATAACCGCTCTTTTGGAGACTGTATCGCATCAAGAGCTCAAAGCATGCAAACCTCAAAATCTATTCTTGCGCTTTTGTACTATCAACGGCCCAACTTATGGAAATCTTTTCTTTTTATAACAAAATTAAGCCTCAAGCTCAGTCGATGTTATTGTTGGACACATCGCCCAAGAGATCCTAGAAGAATGTTCACAAATTCTTAAAGACAGCGTAGTCCTCTCCATACTTCCATAATTCTAAAATTCTAAAATCTCAGGACGTGCGCGCAATAGCCTTAGGCGTCTCTGGTAGAGTTTCTCATGTAACTTTGCAGCCCACTTTCTCGGCGACTTGAAAGAAGCTCTCTCTGTCTGCTTGACCGCTTCCTCAACTTCCGCTGGACGGACCTCACATTCTCAGAGCATAGTCGATTACCGCGTGTCCCCGTCAAAGATCTGAGTCGCTGTGCAAGCTGATTTCGTGGTGTCGTTTTGGAGGATACAGGAAGTTCGAGTCCAGGTCGGCAAATCCGTATCTGGGCGTCGTGAAGTACATCTCGAGTGGCCTTGTTATTTGATTCCGTCAAAACCAGACCACCTGGTGTCCGCTTTTGAGGCAATCGCATGTGTGAACTAGACAGGCTCAAGGATACTGATGACTGGGGTTGAGTGATCCTCAAATGTTCAAGACTGCCACAGTACAGACACTCTCGCCCAAGCACAGGGGCAGGAGCGATTGTTCGACGTTCGAGATCGCCACAGTAAAGACACTTTCGCTTAGCCACCGGCTCCTGGATGCCGTGTCTGTGGTGCGAGGAACGTGTCCGGCCGCAAAGGGTGTAGCATCTTTCCTTGTGACGGAAGATATGTAGCCTGTGAAACCATCAGGAGCTGGTCTGCAGTCCAGCTTACCGATTCTGTCCGTCAGTGAGTCGATATCGGAACTCGCTGTGCTTCTGTGATGTTTGTCTCGAGGCTGTGCATCTTGTGGTATTGCCGTTGTGCCCAGGTTTGATGTGCCTTGAGGGGTTGGCATCCAATCTGGTTCAGTACAGTCGATGGTCATCCTTGTGTAGATATGGTGGACGCGGAAATTAAGGGATTGTAGAAATGGTGAGCTCAGAGGCGACGTAGGATGGAGCACTTGTTTCCTATTCTTTACCGTTCTTTCGAGCTTAAAGCCGGTACCCTTCATTTATTCGGTTGCAATGGGGAGTCGTGTTTTGCGTACCATGGTCGCAAAGACCCTTAGGCCAACGAATGATTTCAATGAGACGGTGGTCAAGTGCATAATAGCACTCATGTAGATAGAAAAGCGTTGTTTGTTAAGTCTAAGTTTTAAGAAGAGGAGTAGTCATAAGTCGTATCGTCCGTTGGCGCAACCATTGTCGCTGGAATGTTCGGACTGACATTCCAAAAGTATGCTCATTCACTCAACTCAACATCTTCCACTTCCGAGCCAACTTCAACTACCTCGATGCTGACAACTGAGTCGTGCTTCGCGTGTTTTCCAAATCCCTGAAACGGCTTGAGTGACTTTGCAAAACCTATGCTGGTGATGGACAAAGCTCTTTTGGCGCGAGCTCGGCGCGCGAGCTCCTCTTCGTAGTACTTGTCTAGCTGCTCGGCCCTCCTTTCGACCTCGAATCTGGCTTCCTCTCGCTTGCGAGCTGCTTTGCAGTAAGAGTCTGAGAACGGCCGGGATTCGCAGCGCCAGCCCCATGAAAGGCAGTCCATATACACGGATGGGTTGTTGGTGATGTAGGGGCGGGGCATCTCCGGTACGTTGATGATGTATGGCATGATTACGGAGGGTCCAAGGATCGTACTGGTGGATGTTGTTTCTTCCTTCTGGAGTGAAGGTCTTTGGATGTGGATAGTTGAACTTGATAGAGGTGCAGCTTGAAATGTGTAAGACAGGTGGAAAGAAGCCAGCAAGGTGAGGGGCTTTGGCAGAATCTCTTGAGTTGCGTAGTTTCAAAAGTGAAGCAAGCGCGCCGAAATGTGGGTAATGCGGTGAACTAGCGTGGTTGTAAATAGAGTAGTCGGTGGATGAGGCTCAACAACATGCATGCAGTCTCCGATAAGGTGTTGTGTGCCTGGTTCTTAAGTACCTTACAGTCACGTCGCATGATCCCGTGGGGATCCATTGTGCGACACAACGCGTGTAGAAGCAACTTGGCATTCGTGGAGAAGGGCGTCAACCACTATGCTCGTCCTTGTAAGGACATGGCGCGCCACGCAGCTCTTCCTTTTGCGCCGTCTTCCGGCCAGTCTCCACCCAGGCATGAGTTAGAGCTTGACACCAAAACTCCCAGCTACGTGCGTTACCTTCGTTCGAGGAGTGGTTATTGTGCATCCAGAGCCCCCTACATGCTTCTGCTCTTGCAGATATTTATGCTTCTCTATAAGGAAAGAACGCAAGGTAATTCGTCTATGTTTCGCGAGCAACAAGGGTTGCATCTCGCCCGGCGCAGGGTCGTCTTAAGGAGCAGTCGAGGCTGGTTTGTGGTGAGGACGTGGGGAAGCTTGGCATGACTGGACGACGCGACCCCTCCAAAAGTTTGTGGAAAGCGCGACAATACAAATTTTACGTCCAACAACTTGCCAAAATGAGTGCAAAATCAGACTTCGACATTGTGGCTTCGTACCGCCGCATACTCAATGAAGACCCTGAACTTACCATGCCCGTCGCGGCTATTGAAGCCCTCGTTGAAGCCATTGCACAGAGCTCAGTGTCGACCGTCGCTGAAACACTCGAGCTTCTCGAACGCCATACCGCTGCTTTGAAAGCCTCGATCGCAAACCCCATATCTCTATCCGCCGGCACCGATCTGTTCCAGCGATACCTCATCACCACCCTCAACCGCCCAGCCAGCTTGAATCTCGGCCCTGACGACGACTTCCGAGCAATACGGAACCACCTTCTGTCAAATGGTAAGCTCTTCGTAGAGCGAGCCAAGCAGAGCCGAGAGAAAATTGCAAGCTTCGGCAAGCACTTCATACGCGATGGAGCTACTGTGCTCACCAACGGAGGATCGCGTGTTGTAGGTGCGCTTTTGAGGAGGGCCGCCGAGTCCAGCACGATCCGCTTCAGAGTGGTCTACGTCGTACCTTCGTCGCGCTCCTCTGACGCAAATGAGGGCGACCAGACTGTAGCCGATCTCCGCGCTCACAACGTACCAGTCGCTACCATCACTGATTCGGCAGTCGCGTACTCTCTCGGCAAGGTGGATATGGTCATTGTAGGCGCAGAAGGTGTTGTTGAGAACGGCGGCATCATTTCGCGCATGGGGACATACCAGATGGGTCTGTTGGCTAAGAGCAAGGGCAAGCCGTTCTACGTTGTCGCTGAGAGCCACAAGTTCGTCAGGCTGTACCCTCTCAGCCAGTTCGACCTGCCGATCGAGCAGAAGGTCCTCGACTTCAAGGTCACGGACGAGCCGAAGACAAGCAAGACTGGTGATAAGGCCACAGTCGATGAGGGCGTTGCCGACATGACACCCAAGCACACATCGACAGGCTTGCAAGCACAGGATGCTGTCGATTTCACAGTACGTTAATCCGGAACCTGCGCCTGCAACATCGCTAACATCGATCCTAGCCTCCTGATCTGATCTCTGGGATCATAACAGAGTCTGGAGTTCTGACACCTTCAGCGGTTTCGGAGGAGTTGATCAAGATCTGGTTCTGAGTTTTTACAGTGTACAGACTTGTTGACCTTCCACCCCCCATACCTCGTCCAGCCCACGATACTCCTCGACGATGACTCCTACAGGATGCAAGTTGCTTGACAGTGCGTCCCAGCGCCCGAGCACTCGGTGTCCTACAGCAGAATTCGCCGTAGCACCAAGGAGAAGGGCTGTGTGGAATGGCGATGTACCTGACTGGCCGCAAGTGCCGAGACCGCGTAGTCATGACTCTTGAAGAGAAGAGAAAGGAGCATCTACAGCGCTATATGAATAGTCGATCATTCTTGCGGGCGATAACATGAGATACCCAGTAGCACTTGAATGTAAACAAACGAAATCAACATTCACAAAATCCAAAGATAGCTGACGTGCAGATACTTTCAACAGCATACACCTTGCAGACCTTCATGAGCCTCCTAGCGCTCCACCTACAACCATGACGCAGCAAAGCCCAGCCCTAAAGAAACCCAAGCTCGTCCCTCGAACAGAACCACTCGGAACCCACCGCACGCCACATACCGAATCCATCACTTCCGACGAAGACAACCACGGAATTGACTGGACAGTATTCCTCTCACACAGCCGCCTCGACCACGACGCCACGAACTGCTCATTCTGCATCTCCAACCGCCTCGCCCAACCCCTCCCCACACCGCTTCCGACCACTCCACCGCCCGCAAGCCGAAAGGTACGGTCGTTCCGACGGCAGGCTACTAAGTACTTGTCAGAGACATGGTCGCGTCGACGCTTGCTTCTCGCGAGGGTGGTGCGGACGCAGCGTGCTTGTGGTGGTGCGGTGAGGCAGTGTTTAAGGCTGGGTGGGGAGGGGGCTGGGCGAGAGGGGAGTGTCAGCGAGTGGCCGCCTGTTCTGCCGGTGTTGCGTCCGCTTTCTCCGCTGTTTCGGAAGGGGGAGTTGTGGTTTTGATGGGAGAGTGGCGGGGTTGCTTTTGAAGATGGGGTTTGTTGAGCTGAGTGGGTTGGAAGTCTTTAGGAGGATTGATGCATGTGTTATTGATTAAAGATTCTCGTTTGTCGCGAGTTTCGTCAGGACTTGTCTTGATTGATTATCATAGTTGTTGATCTGTGACTGATTGAGCACTGCCGCTCCGCACTGATCGCTATTGCATTTGAGAAAATGTATGGGTACGGACAGTCCCACAGATTGGTCCTTACGAGCGCAGCTAAGTGGCACCTGTTCGTGTGCAAACAGGGAAGTGTCACAACACTGGAGTCGAGTTGTGTTCCAGCCCCAAAAAACTTCAAGCTATCGGTCGTCCAACAAGCGAACTTCGATCATAAACGAGTTCATGCTGTCCCAACAGCATTGTCGGATCTATCTTGTCCTTCTGTTCTCCTCCGCTTGTAGACCTCGTAATGCTCCAGCATACGCACCCTCAGTAATGCTGGCTCCTTAATAAGGTAGTGCACTGCCAGTGCCCTCCTCTGCGGCGCAAATTCATCAAGCAAGCCCCTTACGATGTCTTGTCCCCGCGTTTCCTTGTCGTCGGGAATATGCTCTTGCACATATTCGAAGTCCTCTCGAGTAGGCAATGCAATCAATTCCGTCACATCCACAAATCCCATGGGGTCGTAAGGAAGACCTTCCACATTTCCAGGCTCGGTGTAATTTTCCCATATTGGATCTGACCAATAGCGCTCCAGCAGCGTGTCGAACGATATACTGAACGACATCTGCACCTTCGGCAGGCGCTCACGAAGCTGGTGGAGAACGGGGCTGAAATCTCCCCAGCAAAAGCGGTCATTCTGTTGTTTTTGAAGATATATAGTCAATTGCTCGAGGCGTGGAAGCTGCAGAAGAGATTCCCAGAGCGCTCTTGTTCCCTGCCTCCTGCCTCGGCAATGCTTCTCGAGATGGTCCAGTGAGGTCGCGCTCCATAACAACGCCTCTTCTGCGTGAACAACAAGCTTTCGAATAAGGGTTTCGTACCGTGGAAACATACTGCGGCCTAGAGGCAAACCGACTTCGCCGGGCCGTGGCTCTGCAATTGAGACTCTGAATGTGGAATGGGTGTAGAATGCCTCAACGGTCTCATTCGTCATGTTTGGAACCAAATTGCTGGGCGTGAGTAGTGGTAAGCGTGCCAGGGTGATCTGTACATCTTCTAAAGCAATTGGCGCCAAGTCGCAAAACACCTCTGCATAGATCTGATCCCGGAGTTCTCGCGGAAGTTTGAAAAAACAACCCTGAAAGGTTTGCAGAGAAGCTCTCTGTTTGGCGGCCATGATCGATTCGAGGGTGGTGGAGCTGTTCCAGGGGCGATGATGCGAGTATTTGACCTGTACTGTTGCCTAGAACGTGTAAGGGCCCCGAATAGTACCCTTCAAACACTACAAGCGGCCTAGCAGATTCAGGTATCTATGTATATATACTTTGTGTATGATCGTCAGGCTGTGCTTACGGCGACAAAGACGGACACACAGCGCACCTCGGCAGCGACGTCGCGTAGTGAAGGTCTGAGCTCCGGACTAGCTGGTCAGCGTCCTGCATCCATGTCTTCGACGCGACTGTATGGCAAAACAAAGCGAACATTCGACAAGGTCTCACGCAATCGGTGCGTTTATAAGCAGATCCATCACGTCTTCACATATGGACGAATCACGATGACAGTGCGGTCGGGCCGAGCCGGCGCTGCTACTACCAGCGTCATCGCTTATGAGGGTACTAATAGCAGCGCAGCACGCATGTAACCGAAGGATGCATTGAGAACTTAATTCAGTCAACTTTGCTCACAGTCTGTCAATACCACAACCCTCAAGTCTACGATATGTCGCACCACATCCTTCTCCTCGGCGGTCACGGCAAGGTTTCCCAGCTTCTTACACCTCTACTCCTCTCAAAGTCCTGGAATGTCACATCCGTCATCCGCACAGCAGAGCAAAAGGCCACCATCGAAGCCCTCGGCAAGAATCAGCCTGGCAAGCTGGATGTACTAGTCAGCAGCGTATCAGACGTCAAGAGCGAGTCTGATGCCAAGCAAATCATCGACCGCGTGAAGCCCGACTGGGTGGTCTGGAGCGCTGGCGCTGGCGGCAAGGGCGGTGCTTCGAACACAATCGCAGTCGATCACGACGCGGCCATTGCGTTCACCAAGGCGAGCATCCACACTCCTAGCGTGAAGAAGTTCCTCACAGTCTCGCATCTGTCAAGCAGGAAGGGTAGGCCCAGTTGGTGGAGCGACTCAGACTGGGAAGTTGCGCAGAAGACCAACAACGAGGTACTGCCGACATACTGCAAGGCCAAACTTGCAGCCGACGAGGTCTTGACTGTACTGACCCGCGAGCGATTGGAGAAGGAGGCCAAGGATGGCGTGCCTGAGAAGGAGCGCTTCGCGGGTATTAGTCTAAGGCCGGGCTATCTGACGGACGAGAAGGCCGGTGGTGTCGCAGTTGGCAAGATTGGGACACAAGGCAAGACTAGCCGCGACACGACAGCACATGCTATCGTTCACGCGCTGGATACTGACTTCAGAGGCTGGCTTGACATTTTTGACGGCGATGAAGACTCCAGGACAGCCATCCAGAAGCTCGCTGACCAGGGTGTCGATACGTCTGAAGAGGAGGACTGGGAGGCGGCAAAGGAGAGGGTATCGAAGTTGTAGGCTTCTGAAAGGCTAGTAGAGACACTATAAGCAATGGTTTCAAAGTTTCAGGCATCTAATGCCTCGTGTAGCTGCGAGCAAAGCTTTCAAAACCAAATGACATATTTCATAAGCTTCCGTCAAAGCATTGCAGACCTCATCTCCAGAAATCGAAATCTGTAGCTCCCCCCCGGAGCACCTTCGAGCACGGACACACAACGTCATCCCTCACCTCGGAAGCACGGCAGCAGCTGAACTCCCCAACACCACCATGCGTCGCACAGGACCATGGCGCGCCCACGGCTTCATCTAGCCCGCCAACCAACAATGCCTAACAAACACGACCCAAATCCTACATGACACCCCTGTCGCACCCGCACTAAAGGCACCATGCCCCGAATCCGCGCTCGAGCATCCGCCAGCACCACCGACTCGGCTTCAGGTTCAGGTTCAGCTTCCCCACGCGCCACGCCCTCGGATTGCTCCGACGACCTTCCGCTGCTGAAACAGCACGATGCGTACGAACTGCAGCCGATTAGCCACTCGGTGCCGTCGTCTCCTGCGGAAATCAACGCAGATGCGGACGATGACGAGGACCGCAATGCGCGCCGCCTGTCCTTTGACTCGGTGCAGAGCTACGAGCTATACACGCCGGATGAAGATAAAGCGGTGCTGAGGAAGCTGGACAGGCGGCTGGTGGGGTTTATGGCGCTGTTGTATTGTCTGAGCTTTTTGGACCGCACGAGTGAGTGCTGTTCTTTTGCGTGTCTGCATGGACTAAGCTTCGGGGGAGGGGTCGGGGTGGGTTGAGAGGTTGAGAGCGGCTGGGCTGACGGTGAATGCGTAGATATTGGCAATGCCCGGATTGCGGGGATGCAGGAGGACCTCCGGCTGAGCTCGAGGCAGTTCGAGTGGCTGATCTGGGCGTTCTATATCACATACATTGGGTTTGAGTGGATGACACTGATGTGAGTGTCCTGTTGAGCGTGTCTGGACTACTACTTACCCATCCCAGGTATCGCATCGTGCCGCCGCACATCTACATCTCCATCTGCATCTTCTCCTGGGGCCTGATCGCCTGTCTGCAGTCCGTCGCGCCGTCCTTCAGCGTCCTCGTGGTCCTCCGCGCCCTCCTCGGCATCGGCGAAGCAGCATTCAGCCCCGGCGTCCCCTTCTACCTCTCCTTCTTCTTCCGCCGCCGCGAACTCGCGTTCAGGACAGGGCTGTTCATCTCCGCCAGCCCCCTTTCCTCGGCCTTCGCAGGTGCCCTCGCGTGGCTCATCACTAAGCTCGCCAGCAAAACCCCCTTCAGCCCCTGGCGCCTGCTGTTCCTCGTCGAAGGCTTCCCCAGCATGCTCGTCGCCGTGTGGGCTTGGAGTTTCGTCCCAGACAGCCCAGGCACAGTCCGCTGGCTCACCCCGCGCCAGCGCAAAGTCGCCGTCCTGCGCCTGCGCCAGGAACACGACGACGAGGACGACGACGAATTTCCCCCCGGCATCCACCTCCCAGACGTCCTCCGCACCCTGCGCGACCCGAAATGCTACCTCACCGCGCTGATGATGCTCTTCTCCAACGTCGCCTTCGGCAGCATCCCCGTGTTCCTGCCCTCCATCGTGCGCGACATGGGCTTCTCGTCGCTGACGGCGCAAGCGCTCACCGCGCCGCCCTACCTCGTGGCCTTTGGCGCCGTGCTAGCCACGGCCCACGCCTCGGACCGCCTGCAGACGCGCTCGCCCTTCATCATGGCCCACGCGGCACTCGCGTGCGCCGCCTACACGGCCCTCGCGCTGCTGGGCGCCGCGCACAGCCCGCACCCGCTCGCGCGCTACGCCGCGCTCTACCCGGCCATTGCGGGCTTCTTCAGCGTCATCACCGTCGTCATTACGTGGACGATCAATAACCAGGCGTCGGACTCGGCAAAGGGGACGGGCATGGCGGTGCTGAATGTCATTGGCCAGTTTGGGCCACTGGTGGGCTCCGGGCTGTTTCCGCAGGAGGAGGGGCCGTGGTATGTAAGGGGCATGGGGGTGTGTGCGGGGTGTATGGGGGCGGTGGGGGTGTTGGCGGGGGTGCTGCGGTGGGTACTAGTGAGGGAGAATAGGAGGGGGAGGGGTGTGTATGCGGGGGTTCCAGGGGAGGAGGAGGGGGGAGGAGGAGAGAAGGGAGAGGGGCGGCGGGTGTTTGAGTTTATGTTGTAGGACGACGTAGCCTTGTCGCAGCTTTTCTCTTTCACGTTCAGTCGTTTGCATGCGAACCGTCAATGGGCGAACGAACAAAAAAGGGGTATCCATACTCCTGACATGCAAACGTGAACATCTATCTACAACAACCCAGGACGCTTTTCCATCTCCCATCTCCCATCTCCCACGGCGGCACGCCTACTTGGCAGCCGGCAGCTCCCAGTCCTTGTAGCTCCACTTCTCAGAGACTGTGTATTTCTTCTGCTTGGCGTAGGGGATGTGGCGGCGCGGCTCGACGACGCCGCGCAGCATCATGCTGCGGAAGCGGTCCTTGAGCAGGTTGCCCTCGGGCTTGAGGGCGCGCAGCGAGTCGCGCAGCTCGTCGGGCAGGACGACTTCAAGCGGGGCGTCCATGATGCTAGACGTCTTCGTTAGTAAAGTGGAATGTAGATTGGGAATTGAAAGGGAAAGGAAAAGGAAAAGGAAAAGGAAAAGGAAAAGGAAAAGGAAAAGGAAAAGGAAAAGGAAAAGGAAAAGGAAAAGAAAAGGACGTACGGAATCCGGCCAAACTGCTTCTTCCGCAGCTCCAGCTCCTCGCCGTCCTCGACGTCCAGCGTGCCGTCGGCGTCGGCCTGGATCGCGGCGGCCATGCTCTTTGCGGCGTCGCGCGAGCGCTCCTTCTCCTCGACGCTCTTGGCGAGCTTCTTGACCATCTGCAGCTGCTGAGCCTTTGCCTTTGCCTTTGCGTCGTGCTTGGCCTGGCGCTCGGCCTCTTTCCTGCGCTTGATCTTGTTGCGCTGGGTGGCCGACTTGCGCTCGGGCCGCTTGGCCGGTGTTTTGCTCTCGTCCTCGCTGAAGCCCTCCCACTCGCTCTCCCACACGCTCTCCTCGCCCGAGTCGGACTCGGACTCGGCGGCGGCGCGCTCCATGCGCTCGGCCTCTGCCTGGGCGTCGCGCAGGCGCTGCTTCTCGTCGGCGACGGCCTTCTCCGACTCCTTGATCAGCAGGGCCTGCCACTCGTCGAAGTTGGGGTTGTAGGATTTGCCGGCGGCTGGCTTGCGGACGGCGGGGATCTTCTTGCCGTCCTTTGCGAGGGAGACGGGGGCGCGCTTCAGGGTGACGGGCTCGACCTTGGGCTTCTTCTTGTCGAGGAACGAGAAGTGCGGGTCGGGCTGGACGTGCTGCACGGCCCAGGGATCGTGGTCGGCGGCGGCGGACTGCACGACGTCCTTCTTGGTCTGCTCGCCGCCGTAGGCAATGGCGCGCAGGCGGTCATACTCCCTGCCCGAGACCTTGGCCTTCTTGCGCTTGCCGTCGTCGTCGAGGTCGGACAGGCGCTTGCGGGACGGGACGGCGGGGACGGCGGAGCGCTGGGCGAGGATCTGGTCGACCTTGAGCGGCTTGTGGCGCGACTGGACTTTCTTCTGGATGGCGGCGTCGCCGGCGGTGTCGACTGCGAAGAGCTGGTCGGCGGTCTTTTCGGCGATGACTCCACTGGCGGCGGTCAGGCGTGTGAGGAGGGGGAAGTGTGAGGAGGGGGAAGTGTGAGGAGGGGGAAGTGTGAGGAGTGGACGAGTGCAAGTGTGAGGGGAGCCTACCCGGCGATGATCTGGTCGCGCACCTCGTCCAGGCCCTCGGCAACGGCGGTGACGTCGACATTCTTGCGCCAGGCCTTCTTGCCCTTGCGGCTCTTCTGCCTGTACTGGGCGGGGGCGGCGTCGGACATGGCGTACGGGTGTCGTAGACAGCGACTCTGCGCCGTCTGCGGCCGCGACGCTGCGTTCTGCTTTTCCAAAATTTAGGCGGCGCGCTAGGCGGCACCCCTGCACCCGGCGCCCTGCACCCTGCGCCCGGTCCCCTGCACGTCGTCGGCCGGCGGTGTGGGGGCTTTGTTTGCGGCAGCCACGGCCACGGCCACAACCACACCCGCTCTCCTATTCAGCCCCCACGGCGACTCCAAGGACCCAAGGACCCTCCGACCCAAGGACCCTCCGACCCCAACATGGCGCAATCCGGGTACTCGAACCCGCTGAAGAAGTTCAAGTACGTGTCCGCCGCCCGCTGCGGGCGCCCTGCATGCTAACGCGAGCGCGCAGGCTGGTCTTCCTGGGCGAGCAGAGCGGTAGGCACCCTCCCGGCAGCGGCAGACGCAGACACAGACGCAGGCAGCGCTGACAGCCGCAGTGGGCAAGACGTCGCTCATCACGCGCTTCATGTACGACTCGTTCGACAACACGTACCAGGCCACCATCGGCATCGACTTCCTGTCCAAGGTGCGCCCCCCCCGCCCGCGGCCACCGCACCGCCGCTGACCCGCCAGACAATGTACCTCGAGGACCGCACCGTGCGCCTGCAGCTGTGGGACACGGCCGGCCAGGAGCGCTTCCGCTCGCTGATCCCCTCATACATCCGCGACTCGTCCGTCGCCGTCGTCGTCTACGACATCACCAACAAGAAGACGTTTGAGAACACGCGCAAGTGGGTCGACGACGTCCGGGGCGAGCGCGGCAACGACGTCATCATCGTCCTGGTCGGCAACAAGACGGATCTCAACGACAAGCGCGAGGTCACGACGGCCCAGGGCGAGGACGAGGCCAAGAAGAACAACCTCATGTTCATCGAGACGAGCGCAAAGGTCGGCCATAACGTCAAGGCCCTGTTCAAGCGCATTGCCCAGGCCCTGCCGGGCATGGAGGGCGAGGGCCAGCAGGGGCAGAGCCAGAGTACGCCCGTTGCTGACTGTATACCATTTTGTGCATGTGGATGCTGACAGCTGCAGTGATCGACGTCAACATCAACCCGAGCCAGCCGCAGGAGCAGAACTCGTGCTCGTGCTGAGAAGGAGAAGGAGAAGACGAGGACGACGACAACAACAACAACAACAGCAGCAACAGCAGCAGCAGCAGCAGCAGCAACAACAGCAACAGCAACAGCAGCAACAACAACAACAACGACGACGACGACATGCAGCTCCGTTGGATCGCTTAGAGCGTGTTGTAATGATTTGCAATGGATTCACTCTCATGGAGCAAGGCGTTTCACGGGCATGGCTGGCCGCTCCGTGCTGTCATCTGTAGTACAGTAGTAGTTTTATCAGCCTATCCACACCACCTATCGTCACCATGACTATGACCATGACTATGACCATGACTATGACCATGACTATGACCATGACTATGACCATGACTATGACCATGACTATCACCATGACTATGACCATGACTATGGACGCACGCCATGACGCCGTGTCTCAGATGTGCAGTCGTGCAGATGCAGATGCGGATGCAGATGCGGATGCGGATGCTGGGGATTGATTACATTGCCAATCTAATGCTGCGCTGCGCTGCCCAGGCGCACTGCCAAAAACCCACACCGGCATGGGCCCCTGCTGCACCGGAACGCCGGCCACCACTGGCTCGACCTAGCCCTAAGAACGCGTGCAAACCATTCGTTTCTACATGTACAGGAAATATTACAGTGGCTGGCGCTCGCCTGTGCGGAGCCGTCAAGGCCGTCGGGCCGCGCGGGAGGGGGAGGGGAGTCGAGACGCCAGATGCTACTTCAACGAGGAGAGAGAGGGGGGGGGGGTTACTCGGCGAGGTTACTCGACGAGGTTTCTACTCGAGGTCGCCGGTGGAGCCCGACTCGGAGGGTGTCTTGCTGCCGCCGCCGACGGGGATGGATGTGTCGACTGCGATCATTTCGGCGAGGATGTCGAGGACGGGCTGGGCAGAGCAGGTTAGCCATCGAGGTCATTGTGTGCGAGGATCAGACGAAACGCACCTTGGGCACCGTCTTGTCGTAGATGTTGATCAGCTCCCGCGGGTTGGGGTAGACCTTGAGCGCGCGGTAGAAGCACAGCGCGGCCTCGACGTTGTCTGCGCCTGCGGAGAGAGTTAGTATTTGTCCATGGCATCTATCCACTGCACAGCAGCATGCGTACCCTTCTGCACCATGCCCTCGCCCTGCGCCACCTCCTGCATAAAGTAGGCCTCGACCTCCTCCGGGTCCTTGGGGAAGCCCTCCTCATTGGCCAGCGCGACGGCCTCGCGGATGGCCTTTTTCTGCTCGGCGCCCTGGCTCTCGGCCTCCTCCTTGGCGGCGCGCTGCGTGCGCTTGCTCTCCTTCTTCAGCGCGCGCCGGAACTCCGGGTCGCTGCGGCGCTTGCTGTCAAAGTAGACGGCGTACGCGAGCAGGCCGGTGACGACGGTGCCGACGCTGATGGCGACGATGGTCGATGTTTTCAGCGAGCTCGGCTGCGACATGGTGGGGTGGGGTGGGGTGGGGTGGGGTGGGGTGGTGTGGCGGGCGTGAGGGCGTGAGGGCGTGAGGGCGTGTGGGAGCGGCGGCGGCGGCGGCGGCGGCGGGAGAGGGGAGTGACGGGCGATGGAGTGGGTGATGGGCGTGTGGATGACTTTTTAGACGCTCTGGACGGGACGGCGACGGGCGGCCATGTTACGCGGGCTGTCTGTGCGGCAGCTTCCCCGGGCAGCAGCCGACCCCCGACGACACTCAACACCAGACGACACACGACACACGACACACGACACACGACACACGACACACGACACACGACACGCCCCGGCCGGCCATGGCGGACAGACCCGACAAGCAAAAGGGCATCTCGCTGCGCAAGAAGCGCGGCGTCAAGAGCAAGAAGAATGCGCCGACCATCAGCGCCCCGCGCCAGATCAGTGCGCCCATGCCCGCCGGGCCTGGCATGGGCGCCGCCACGCTCTCGTCGTCCGGCCGGCCCTCGCAGGACTCGACGCGCTCGCGCAGC